>JAWWEQ010026766.1:0-25149 GCA_035583055.1 Torymus tubicola | reverse complement strand
ACAGTGTAGATTATGTAATATTCGACGTGTCGAAAAATACATTTTCGACGCGTAATTTTCGACTTACCCACCACTGGTCCCGTCGAGACGCGTGGAATGAAAATAGACACGTGTGTGGCGCGTGCGTGGAGGAGGAATGCAGTGGATTATATGAGGGTGGATCAATCGCTCGATTTATGAAGTTGGAGTTTGACGAATTTCGGGAAACGCGTAGGCCGCTGTATTTTTGACGTAGGGTAGATGAAAGAGTTGGGATTATTTTTATGCGGGTGCGCGGATATAGTTGGTTAATGCGTCGTGGTCTCTGGTGTATATATGTTGGTTTATGAAGTAAGTGTGAGAAAGAGTGAGGTTCCGGAAATATGACGATTAGTTTTAAGCGGGAAGTGTTGTATTACGTGAATTTATTTTCGAAAGATTGTAAAATACGATTATTAATTGACAACTTTTAATTAATTTGTGCAAGAAAGCAAAAAAAAAAACTGGCCGCTTTAATTTAAAATTTAATTTTCCTTGAGAAACGAAAGGTGGTTTTATTTTTTTTTAACATTCTCGCTCATGATATGTTGAAATCGAACAATTTTAATTACAAGGACAAGTATAACAAAGTGTTGAACAGTGAGAGAATTTTTCGATGATTTACGTCAAATTGATTTTCAGCGGTTTAATTGAAGCAATTATCACTGCGGTCGAACATTTACTTCAGACAAAGAAAAAAAAAGTATATTTCAAGTGCGTTCTTTCATCCGATAAAAAGAAAAAAATATTCTACCTTGTACAGTAAAGTGCCACGCTCGTAATTTATAAATACGATAATCGACAACATTTTTCAACCTATTACAACTAAAATCTCGCTCATTGCCTGCATCGACCGTTTTTACGAAATATTTTCTTCCACTTCCAACCAAACGATAAAAACAAACTCGTTTTTTTTTCTAACCGAATTCTTACGGTTAGTTCCCGTATTCACAATACGGAACTATTCTACAGTATAGTAGCTTTGAATGCACACACATACTGCACCTATAATGGATCCTCTCGCTCGGAAATAAAAAGAATCGAGAGAGAGAAAAAAGTGTTCGGCGACAGAGCTTTGACAGAGGCGTGGCGCGAGCTGCATCGTAGTACGTGGGCTTGTCCCTTATCTCTCTCGTATATATGTATGTCTTACAATGCAACCGAACCTGCGCCGATAAGAGAGTCACCGATGCGATTAGTTACTCCCGTGTAGCGACGTGGTACCACCGCGGGAAAGAAAAATGTCGTCGTCCTTCCTCTCGACACTATTGGTACCACATGCGGCTGGCGTGAGGACAGTGATGTACCGATGTAGTGGGTATATACAGTGCAAGAGGCGTGTGTATGTATGTGGGCATACAGGCAATCTTCTTAACGTAAACAATTTGGTTTTCTTTTTATTGTAGAAGAGATACGAGTGACATAGTTCGGATGATAATATTATTGTTGAAGATAAATACAAGAAACTTTTAATTCTCAAGCACCATTCGTCTTTCAGAAACCTAAACTAAGATCCCAACCCGAGCTATATGTATAAAACCATCAGCCGCGTCGCGACACAGATACCCAAAAAACCAAAAAGATAATCTCAACGTTACACGCGCCGTGGAGCGCATCGTAATACCTGCACCTATATAAAATTCAGCCTTCTTATTACCTTCTCTCTCATTCTGTCGCACGCCCTTTTTTTGTACCGCTACACACACGCGTGCGCGTTACGAAAGTTTCTATGGAATCAGTCTCATGCGCACGTTTATTGTTTGTGTGTCTGTCTGTCCCGTTCTTTTTATTCGCCGCCGTATGTGCCGACACTGCGCCGTCACGGCGCACGAGAAGGATTATTACACGGTGCGCGGATTTATATCGACGCGCGCGTGCGGGGTAATTAAAATTCTTGGGGTTACGAGGTTGGCGCGAAAGTGTATTAAAGGGAGTGTGCGCACACCGACGTTGTTGGAATTCGCGTGCGCGGAGAGCGCGTTCTAATGGGAAAATGCCGTTTGATTGTGGATCGTTACGTAAGGGTAATAATTGTAGAATGGTATGGTTTATTTTGTTAATATATATAGATGCAGCTTTATTTTTGGTTTTAATGATGTTACTTTTAGCAACTTGTTAGTTGTTGTGTTTATATGTGGAAATCATATTATGCAAATTGTATTAATCTATGTTTTTAAACACGCTTTTATTATTATGTATATATGATAATGTAAATGTATAATAAATTTGATGTGCGGATAGACAAAAACAGACATTAGGTGCTCCGAAAAACAATTGCCATTACAAAATATTTCAATTGCCGTATAAAAACTCATTACTACCTATAAGTTGTGTACCTATTGTCCGATAGCATCTCGATATTCGAAGGCCCACTGCCGACAATTGTCTGTATAATACATACATATACTTATTAATTAACGATAACCACCTTCATTACTCAATATACCAATCCTAAAATACCAGTCATTACGGCTATTAAGTGATTACCCAAATTATATACCCTCCCAATCTAAAATTAATAACACTTATCAATAACCCATCGACCACCGTACCCTACCATATTAAAACAAAAAAATTCGAAAAAAAATCTGTATACCTCCCTCTTCATTTTCCCGGGACACACATATATACCTCTGTACATAATACAAGCGCGCAATTTCCCATCATCCGATCTCCCTCATCTCGCGTTGTCGGCGCTCTGACCTCTGCGCTCTCGTAGAGAGCTACCATACATACATGATGTATATATATATAGCATGTACTTGGCTACTACCAGCATGTAATCTGCACGGCCGTCAGCCGAGCGGCGTTATGACACACACACGCGAGGAAACGTAATATCGCTGCCGCGCGAGTGTAATGCCGGCATTGCCACCCTGATGCAGGCCTCGAGTGTACACGTAAATATGTGTGTGTGTGTTTGGTATAAGGTAGTGTGTTTAAGTTATATATGTATACATGTGTGCGGGGTCACGCGTGCGACGAACCAGTTTCTGAGCTTCTCTCGTGCAGTGTCGCGTGATCTTGGTATGCGCGTTTTTCCGGAAATTTTGTAGCTTGCATTTCAACTGGTTTTGAGGTTCGAGTGGTTGTGCGTATAATATATTGAATATATTTTAATGGTTCTTTTTTTTTGTAAGAGGTATTTTCGTAACAAGTTGTTTTATTACTTACGGTAATAAGATAAGAAGTGCAAAAAGATCCAATGTCATTGAAACTTACCTGAAACGGAGAAAAAGAAAGTATGGTTATTATAACATAATTTTTTTTTCAATAAAAAGTTACGTATTTGCATAAAAATAATTGCTATATAATAAATATAAGCGCTGTATATATACAGCGATATGCGATGGTACATAAATTATGCCCATTGTATTAAAATTTTTCAAATTTACTCAGGATATGTCAGAATGTTGTTTGTCAATGAATGAAGCATTGAGTGTGTATGTGTGTAGTTATACATATACTATATAAATCAGATACACAAACACTGTTGCAATAATAATACACAAAGGAAACGAGATATATTCCCACTCGTTCATAAATCGCGGCACTCGGAAAAATGTTAATCACTCGTATCTGTATAATAACAAGCAATCATCTCCTCTCTCCACGCATCTTCGGCAATAAACTATATATAATGTATACATATACACACACGCGTATACACAGTATATCTGTTAAATTCCACGAATCACGTACAACCCAACCACAACCTCCGCCTCGATTTTATTACAATTCACTTCCTCGTAAACACTGCAAAATCATACTCCGCAAAAGTCAAAACACGTGTGTGTATAATACTGCACCAAGCATACTCACGTTCACGTATAATACGCATGTATGTATTCGGAAATAGAACCGCGCCGATAACTCGTATATATACACTGCGCATGCCTCGCGTGCACACTTACGTACACGCATAAGGGCGGCGAGGCTATATTTAAGGGCGCCTTGGCATTTTCCCTGCGCCGTTTTCCCTCATTATTTACGTAACCAGTGCGTGCACGTTTATATAATGATTCGTCGACGGCGCCGCGCGTACGTGCGTGCGTGCGTGTTTGCGCGGTGGCGACTATTGCCACCCACTTCCTTCGGGAATTTGCTAATCGCTTGGAGATGTTGCGGAAAGGTTCGAGGAATCGTTAAACGATTGTTGAAAGTCAAAGGATTTTATATACAGTGAATGGGTGGTTGGCTGCGTTGGTTGCTGTATGGTTTGACGAAGATTAATTAAAAGAAGGAAGTATAAGACAGACAGTGGCTAGTTTGGGTATGTACGCATTGTGTATATTTAAATATTGAAGTTTATTGGGTGTAATTTCGAAAGAAGTGAGACTGAAATTTAATTATTCTCGATAATATCAATATAAATGTTTCCGCAACGATATGGAGGTTTACAATTTTGAGAATTTATGCGATATTTTTTTACGAATTCAAGTATAACCAGAACTGTCGTTATAAATCAACCAGCAACAATTAGCATTCCATAAATCTGTTTTACTTTGTAATTTGCAAAAATAACGCATGAGCTACTTAGTTATTTATAGACCTTACGCTGCACAGCGAATTCGCATAACATCAAATCCTCATCGCTTTAATTAACCATCACACGTGCATTTACACGCGTTTGCATTATACACATATACATACGCGCAAGCTACAGACGCGGAGGTGGGAAAAGTGACGGGGCCTTGTAAGGTCGTGAAAATTTTTCTCCCGAAGCGGAGAAAGATGTCGAGAGAGAGAGAGAGAAGATTTTGTAACGCACGGTTGCCAATTAAGCCGACGGATTGGAAACTAATAAAGCGCTATTTTCTTAATTGTGACATGAACGCGCGCGCGCACGTTTGGTGCTTATAATAGCGCACAGCGACCATGGTGGTGAATTTTAATGAAGACGAGATCGCGGTTGGAAAAGCGCGATTCGCGATCGACCACGGTGATTATTTTCGCCAGCCGTGTGTGCGTGTTGCGAAAGTCTATCGGGCAATTAAAAAAAAAGAAAAAAAAAATTGTTTATAGCCAGCGAGCGATCGGGGATTAATGGTCCGATGGAGACAAGGCGCCTTGGACCAATTATATATGTGGAGGTCTGGAAGTATGTTTTGCGCGTATGGGTCTTATACTTTTAATGGGCACTTTTTATGAAGGGTTTTGTAGATATGATATTTAAAAAAAAAATTAATCGTGCGATGTGTAAACGATCGGCGCGGGTTCGTATATATCGCGATCAATCAAAGCAGCGCGTTCTCTGTTACTTTATATATATACATATATGAAAGTATTTTGAATACCCAGTGTCAATCAATATCAGCCTTTCAAAGAAAGCTTATTACGCAAGTGTTGGTATCGTCTTAGGATGAGTTTCTTTTCGGAGAAATCTTTATCAAAAACTGTCCCGAGGCAAGTGTCTCTCTCTCTCTCTCTCTCAGTCAAGTGATCCGATTGCGCAACGTGTATATCACTATACTCGTGCGAACGCACAACTTTATTAAAATACATCTGAATAAAACCATTAAGCGTATATATATATATATTCGTATTTTAACCATTTCCGACGACTACTTTTTCTACAACTCGTATATAGCTAATTTACCGGAGAGGAAACCATAAACCCTCTCTCTTTCTGCGCGCGCTCTTATTTTTCCGAAACGAAAATATATACGCCGCATTCGTAAAGGCACGTTTAACGGCAAAATGAAAAACTCGCCTCTAATCGCAGCAAAAAGGCACCGAACCGCAGCCGTGTAAGGCAAAACATCTCTCCCTCTTGCCTTGAAAAACACCCGACCGCGCTAAAATGCAAAGCAGAGCAAACCAGCAGCAGCAGCAACAACAACAGCTGCACTAGCAGCAACAGCGACATGCTAAAAAAGTAAAGTCTATCTCTTCTTGAACCAAAAAAAGGTACGGGTGAGAAGGAGAAACGGTCAATAGTTATCGCCTTAGGTGTAAAGTTTCCGCGCAATTACCGCCGCGGCTATATGCAGTATTGTGTCACGCGTCGTCGCGTCCGAGTTATTCTACTCCTTGTCCGAGAGAACGTAACAGTGCAACGTTTGCACTCGCGTCATGCGGCGTGATATTGTTTTATCGGCGGGTCTAATTGAGAAAAGTGTATATATATATGAGTGTATATCGTGCTAGCGAGGCGTTCTGAGAAGGTCACGTACATATAGAAGGGTGGAGATTCGCTAGTGTCGATTGCGCTTGGAGAGCTGCAGTTGGTCGTTACACGGTTTGACGATCCTGGGAGAGATGAAAGGTGGTATGCTGTTTGTGTAAGGGGAAGGCGAGGTGTGCGATATTGGAGAACTATAGTGTAATGATCTACTTTTACCGTGCGTGTATATGTGTGTAGGATGAGTTGTCGTTTTTCGCATGCTATGTGTGAGTATGTAAGTGCGGTTAAACGATAATGGAAATGAAAAGCGATATGCAAATGCGAGTATCGTGCGAGCGTAACATGAAAAACATAATATTTTGAATTTATTATGTTACGCCTTTCTCTTTGCACGAGTATATATATGATTATCCCATTAAGACACTTTAACGTTATTACGAGGCGCATTAAAAGAGTAAAAGAACTTTGCTTAATATTTCAATAAAGTCGGCAAGACAGTGCGAAATAGTAAGTGTGTGTGTATGTATGTGTGTGTGTGTGTGTATATATATATATACCACTAAGAAATCATATAGTATAATATCCAACTCTGCTTATCGATGGAACACATTGCATCACGAAGAAATCGTATGCATTAGAGGTTGCATATTAGCAATTGCAAAAGTCGTTTCGTTATACACCGCAGCAGTGTTCGTTCGTTCCCTCAGCCGCGTATATATGCGTATGTATTATAACATATATGCAGTTTGTATGTACATATTGTTTCCATCGTGTATATAGTCTTCGAAAGCCAATGTTTTTATCCGAATCTAATCATCGCCGATTCGTCGTAGCGTATAAGAAAGTCATTATCTTTGCGTAAAAATAATGGTATATAATGAAATTATTAACGAAAGATGAAAAAGGCGAAATTGGATAATGAAAGGATGGGTTGTCGTTGTTGCGAATCATTATAAAAGTTTTTCAGCTTGTTGTATAATTTACGACCTGAGGAGTATGTGTACCTAATTTTTTGTTATAAGTATATATGAAAATAATTAGGAACTTTGCTAAAAAAAATGGATTTACATTTTCATAAGGTGTTTAACGATGTTTTTGTCATAAATAATAATAATAAAATCTTTTAACGCGTCCATACATATATAGCAATATACGGATCTAATAATTAGAAAAATATTTGATTAGAAATCCGAATCATTAAAAAAAAAAAAAAAAAAAAATTACATTAAAGCTATCGCGTTGCGGCTCTCAAACATCGTAAAAATCACTGCGCAGCCTCTCTCGGAATCCAGACTCATTAGCGAAATCTAGCACGTTAATAAAAACATCTCTCTCTCTCCTTTCTTCTCTCTCTTTCTCTACCGTTCGCAATCTGCCACCGCGCGTTCTCGGCAGCTCGAATCGTTCGTATGACTAATTGAAAAGCACAGCCGCGCACGGTGGCAAAAAAGGCTCGAGAAGAAATTAGGCGCGCGGCGCTGGATGACGTCACGGCCCAAGATTTCCAAGGTGTGCGTGTCTATAATATGTATATAAAGGATGCGCCTACTATACCAATATACTATATATAAGAGAAGGCAGAATGTGACGTAAGGACGAAAGTCGCGGAGGAATATTGATGATGGGAAATAATAGGGAGGAGAGGAGGGGATAGAAGTGATCATCCTTTTCCGACGAGTTGATGGATTTTCTTGAGAGTGAGAGAGAGAGATGCAACGAGGAGATATATTGTGCGAATGGGTGTGATGATGAGATGAGGATGGATTACAGTGGGAAGATGCGTGGATGCTGTATAGTAGCGGGGTTATGTTGTCATGTACCGTTTTCCAGAGATTTTTTCCTTTTTTAATGGTGTGCTAGAAGTGATAAGTGTGAATGGGCTTGTATATTTGTTTAAAAAGCCGATAAAACCGGTACCCAAACAAGCGCCGTTGTTGTGACACTGCGGACGATATATCAGCTACGTATATATATGTATAGAAAGTCGTTTAATTTATTTTAGGTCGATTTTAATGCCACATTAACTCGCTCGCTCCCAATTAAACGTGGTGGAGCCTTACATGTAAAGCCGTGTATAATTGCTGCTAATTTCCGTAATTAAAAATCCAATAAACAGCTTTGCGGAACACGCGTCGTAAATAAACGAAAATTCGCAATGAAATTCCAAACATTCGCGTTGTGCTCCGATCGTAACGCTGTCATGTCGTTTAACTTCCTCGTGTGCGCACAGCGACGTGTGCGTGTGTGTTTACGAAAGCGCTCGGAACTCCCAATAATACAGAAAGAAAAAAAGAGGAACGGAGATTCGTTACATCTTTCTCGATTACCGAGCCGCTTGTACATATGCGTGCGCCTTTAATTTTATGCATGTGAAATGCCAGCCGGCGATTATTCATTTTCACTTTTTCTCAATGGATGACACCTGTACGTGTCTTCGCGTTGATAAGGTGACATATTATGTTCTTTTTTTAAAAGAAACCATTTTCAGTTAAAATAAAATTTTAATTATGTTTTCAAAACAAAATGTTATTTCGTGAAGACGATGATTTTCCATATACGATGTAACTTTTATACCCTTCTTTTTTTTGTCTTGAGCAATCTTATTATATGCGCGTCTTCTGCAATATAACAAAAGACAAGAAAACAATCGTTTTTCAGTAAAAGTAATTTTCACATCAGTTCTCGATTGACGGGCTAAAAAGCTTCTTATATAAACTGTAACAATGCATCTCTATACCAGCCGGTTTTTTTGCCGAACACCATCACCACACTTTCTTCCTTGTAAACATACACACACACACACACACACACATAATTCCCGAAGCTTCTCATCGCTCGCGCACACCCGATTCACACATAAATACACCGAACATGTATATAACCATCGATGTCGTCACTTCACCTCGTTATACATACATTGCGCACATATACGTGCGCGGATACACACGGAAGTGGAAGACGTATAGGTATATATCGGTACGCGCGCACATCGTAAAAGCATCACGCGAATCACGAAAATTTCTCCCGCGGCTCTTTCGACGCAATGATTCACGACCTGGTTCTCTGCGCGCTCGCGGAATTCCTGCGCGGCTACATATCTATACATATACATGTATACGTATAAGCGAGAGCGCAATGAAGCTGTATACATGGGTGTATATAAGATGAGGAGGAAAGGGGCGACGTTGTGACGTTATCTCGAGATATCGCGGATATTCGCGTCGCGGGCAAGAAGTTCTCCGTTGGAAGGATTATGGTAATTAATTAGCTGCCCGAGGATATTTATCGGAGGTATTAGCGACGCGTTAATGCTTTCTTGATTTCACCGGTAACTTCGAGCTTTGAACGCGTTTAAAAGCTGCTGCTGCTGCTGCTACGGGAATGTGATGGATGGAACATGTTTCGCCTTTGAACGTTCACGTGTATGTATACAGTTTGGAAGGCATTATATGCACGGATGGTAAACGCGCGTTGTTGAATCAAGTTCGTTATGGGTTTATAATCATTGTAAATAGAAACTTTAATGCGCGGCTTATGATATAGCAGGCGAGCGAAATTATTTTTCCTCCTAATGGCTGGTTTATTTTGTAATTTTATGATTCTCGATAGAAATTAACCCAGTTTTGAGTTAATGACAAGTTAATGAGTTCGGAAGTATGGCTGTTATTGGCCGGGAATTTTTTAAATGCGCGAATATATATTCTTCTATGTTCTTCCTTGTAAAAATTGCCGAGAAATTCGTTGAATTCTATTAAGATGAATATTTTCGTGAAAGCAGGTGATTTTTATCGCATGGCGCCGCGTCGTTAAATTTATTTTATCACCTAATTATAAAGGTCCAAATATTATATAACGTTAGATCAGTCTACCGAAATTGTGTATGCTTCTGATATGCGGCTTTTACCGGATGTTCAACGATTAATTTCAGAAAGAAATTTGATTTTACATATTTTCATTTCCACCATTTATCAGAAAAGTAATGGCATTAATGGCACCTCTCTCTACAATAAATTACAAAGTTTTCAAACCAAACGCATGACTATAACTTATTCATTACCACGGTATGTTAATTGATATAAAGAAACAATATACAATTCATTAGCCTCGTGCTCCTTCCCCATACACCAACCATTATTTACAATGCCTCGACATTAAAAGAAACCCACGAACTGTTTGTTTATCTGATCAATTAGCTAAACTTCCTTGAAAAAAAAAAGACTTCCGCCATTCAACATGACATCGACATCATATAAACCCATGCACCAAACTATTCTCAACATTCTCCTCGTTTTCAAACACATACCTATATATATATTACACTTAAGAAAACCTGCATATCCCGCTTCTTTTGAAAGGCCTCTTGTGGCAAGGCCGCACGTCTCGCAAAATTCACGAGGGAATAAAGGCGCCGGGAGTTCACAGCTTGCGTCACGCTGGGCCACGCGCACCGTTACGTCAAGTCGGTCGGTTGAATTGCTTTTTCCCGGGTGTTGGCGCGCGCGGGGACGACGGAGAAAGGGAGAGAAAGTTCCGTGAGCGAGGGAGAAAGATGGGTTATCGGTATTTATGCATGCCGTCGGATGACCGTGTGGAACACGACGATGTTTACGCGCCCGAGTGCTGCCTGTATTGTATAAATTAATGTAAAGGATTCTTATACATATATATAAGTGCTTTAGTTTTGAGATTTTGTTTGGCTGTTGGTTTATGTTGGATTAACAATGAGTGGCATGAGTGGTTTGTTTTACTTTTTTCGCTTATTAAATGATATGATGTTGAGGCGTAGATGAGAGAGAGAGAGAGAGAGAGAGAGAGAGAGATTCGAGTCAAGGTTCACAAAAGGCACCGTTAGATGCAAGCTTTTGTAGAGCTTCTTGATACAATTTATTGCATCAAATAAACTTTCGCTCGGGACAGAGCGCAAGTGAGTATTCATGTAACGATGTATAATGTAATGGTATAAGGCGACAAATCCACTTTAGATTCTATAAATTGCATTTAGTTAATCTTAAGCGTTTGTTCGCGGAATTTACAAAGCTGTTTGTTCGACTGCAATATGTTGAAATAAAATTAACATTTTTAAAATCAATTACTGTTCATTTATAACAATGTTAAATAACAACTGCGATCAGACA
Organism: Torymus tubicola; assembly: GCA_035583055.1. NCBI lineage: Eukaryota > Metazoa > Arthropoda > Insecta > Hymenoptera > Torymidae > Torymus > Torymus tubicola. Next base: position 13,869 of record JAWWEQ010026766.1, on the reverse strand, counting down.
TTTAATTTCTAAGTAGCTCTATGTCACGCTACCTTATTTTCAATGAAGGAAACGTATGAGAAATTGAAAATCACGTATCATGATTTCACAGAGCAACAGTAGTACACCTTATAATGACGCAAATGAAAACCTGCATCATCCCGCGAGAGCATTTCCGTAAACACGCGTAACACCTCCAAAAAAAAGGCACAGAAAACACGTACGCGCATCGTACAAATTAACGACTACCGTACGGGAAAATCAATCCACGCAACTATAGACCGGAACATTCACAATAACTCCCGTGTGGTTGCTGTTACCATTGCATAACACAATTACCGTTGATTCGTGAACCCATCGAGACAATGTCTCTCCTCGTTCTTCACAAGGCCGACTAGCCGCACATATAATCCAATTAAAACCAATTGCGCCGCGCGTACACACGCGGGCGTACATAGAGAGAAAGCGCGTTGCGATCACCCACGCGCATTCCGGGTTATTGTTGCGTCTTGATTTAGGACCGCGGTGCGCACGCGCGCGTCGTTCGACAGGTGAAGCACCTATACGCCCGCGCTTTTCTACGCTGATTAGCGTAGGATCGAGTTGTGGGAAGATTTGTACTGAGATATATGTAGCAATCGTCGTTTTAGACGCCAGATTACATCGCGCGCGTATATATACGGATTAGCGAAGATTTGCCTGAATGGTGTAATTAGATAAGAGTGTCGGCTTGTTGAAGCTGATGTATATAAGTATGTATATGTAGATTAATTTGGGTTTGAAAATGTCGGGTGTATGAGGTTTTTAAATTGTTTGTTTGTATGAGTTGTGCGTAATATGGTTACGAGAACGAGGTTAGTATATATAGTGGATTAGACAGAAATTAAGAGCATATACAGTTAATCGTTTATGTTAATCAGCTGTAATTTTGTAATTTATCGCGTTTCTTTAGTTTTAACGTATATATTCTATGTAGTTCATGGTTAAAAACCTTTCAATAACTATAAATATACAAAGTTATAAAAATTGCACATAAAAGTATATACAAATCTTTTTCATATATAAAATTAAATTTCATTATACAGCAACTTTCACGAGAAACTGACCCGAAGTACCATATTACATCCTACAATTAAAAACCATTTTACCACCTTTTTTCTCCCCTCTAAACCTGCTAATCATCCTGTAATTTACGTCGATACCACGCACACACACACACATCTCCTTTCTCTCAGTACTCCATACGGAGATCAACCAAACGCGTCGTAAATAATTTATCAGCCGTTCGTAAAATTAATCAGAGCAATGGGAAATCGATGCGTACACGCACGCGCCATGTATACATATAAAAGCCGGCCAATGCGAGCCTAAGGATGGGGATATACACTATACTCGAGACGCGATGTACTTAGTTTGGATCAGCGCATTCGGGTCGCGTGGATGATGCAGCCGTACAGGTGCAGTAGCCAAAGCGAGCGCACACGCGAGAAGCCCAGCGTCTAATGCGCCGCGAAATTGTGTCGGGATTTGCATAAGACCATTTGCCATCTGCTCTTTCTCTCTCTCTCTTTTTCTCTCGCTCTTTACAGTATAGCCATGAGTTTCCGTTTTTCTTTTTTTTCTCTCTTTCTCTCGCTTCTTATTCCTTTTTCGTTTTTCCGTAATTGTAGGTTGCACTCGGGCACGGAGAAGTAGTTTAATTATGCTAAGGTGGGGTTTTGTTGTTTGCACTTGTAATGCGCGGTGTGGTTTCAGGCTAAGGAGAAGTAAATTGTAAAAGATAATTGCTGACGATAAAAGGAAGTTAGTTTTGAAATTAATATTCATATACGGGTTTTTAAACTCGTGCGTGCACTAGTGAGGAAAAATTACGTTGATGTCATACTTATTTTCAACGGTGCGCTTATGTAGACTAAATAATTGTCTTAATTATTTAATTATTATACGGGGCTGATAAGAAAAGATTTCAGATTTTATCGACTCTATACAGATATGATGTCATAATCACGAGTGGAAGACTATTATAATAACATACAAAGCTCGTATATTGATTAATTAATACAAGATGGAAAAAACTAAAAACACAATGTTACTCTTCAACCAAGATCAAAATTTCAACCACAAAATGAAATATATATCTTTGGATCGTCACATCGATCGAACCTGCGTCCAAACAAACAAAACTGAAACATCGTTTCGGATTCAGCGCGCCATCAATCTCAAAACCTAAAAACCTCATGAAACAACTCACCGAAGACTTATGTAACAGAAGCCGACGTCTTCGACACTCTTCTTGCCTCCGGAATCCCTCGAGGAAAAAAAAAACAACGATACACATACACACACACATATCGACCGGCTCGCGTCGACAGCCACGACGATTTATCGAGAGCGGATCTTAAGTGCTCTCCTCTCCTCTTCGAAAGTCGCTTAACCCGTACACTCGCTCGCTCGCTGGCGCGCGAAACCGAAAGTGCCTTTTACGCTCGCGATCGTTGCATGCATGCATGCACTTCCGAGTTCTTCGACTCTCCAGCGGACGAGATAAACAAAAAAGAAATACACATACACACATATATATACGTACAAGTATCGCTGAGGGTCGCCCGGGGGGGCCATTAACATTCCACAGCAGCGCGCCCCAAGATTAGCATAAATTTCGCCTCCGCCTTCGGGGCCCCTAAGTCTCGGTGCTTCGGTTGCGTCTGCTTTTTTCGCGAGAGTAAGAGAGAGAAAGAGAGAAGAGTCGAACTGCCGAATATATAGGAGGCAGGTAAGAGAAGGAGGATGAACGGGTTTTTGTGGTGCGACGATGGTGAGGCTGTTGACGTCGCCCGAGTGATTAGCGGGACGAGCGAGTTATACCGACGAAGCTGTTTTGCGGAAGATCGGGGAGCACGACTGATGTGGAGGTTGGAAAGAGTGATGGGATTTTTAATGATTCGAGATGTTTTTGGACGCGAGGGAAGCGATGTTCGGAATATTCATTCCGCGGTGTCGTACAAATTCTGGGTACGCTTTAACATTTGTACAAATTGGGAAAGAGAAATGTAGTTATATTGATTTGCATCTTTTTATCGCGATTTAAAGTCTGTTTTATTATCTGATTAATATTTGGAAAATTTTATATAAATAGTAAAAAATAATAACATTTAAAAACTTTGGCTATTGTTAATACAATTACGTATCAATTACAATTAATATACGAAACATCAATATATACAGTTGAACAATTACGCTCTTGAACCCAATTTCGCAACAGCATGATCGCTATATATTCAAACGAAGCGGTTCACCTCCCTATTCATGATGAAGCATTCGCACGCATTCGTAACCGATTTGCGAACCGCGAGATCGCACGGGAGAGCAAGGGGGAAGCCATTTTCGATTGAACTTGCGAAACCGAAGCCTTTGTCGATCTTTATTATGCGCGATTGAGAGCGACGGTTAAGGAGAGGGGGAGGAGCTCAATTTCGCGCGATCGAAATGCAATTCACGTATTGTCCTCGTTAGCCTTAGGTATAGTGTTGAACGTTATATATATACATGTTTAGAAGGTGGTGATGAAAGGGACACGTGGTGACGATTCGTTACGAATCATATATATATATATATATATATCGATATGAGCTAGTTGCTTGTTGTGTAAAAGTACTTTTGATTTGGTATATAGGGTACGTAATCGATTATTTCAGAGTCGTCCGGATGATCGTGATTTTGCCGAATTATAATTGAAAAGATGCCTGATGTTAAAAGTGTATGGAATACGTTAAATTTATTGGTTGTAATGTAAAATTAATTCAAAGTTATTTTTTAAGTTATAATTTAATGTGAGAATTTTAGCAAAAATATTTATCTTTAAGTTAATTTATTTGATTTAAATGAGAGAAACTAACACACACACCTATATTTTGTATTTTTTAAAATACCTGTCTCCTAATTGAAACATGCAGCTTATTATGCCCCCGCTGAGCGATTTAATTATACTAAAGACGAGGTATCTCGCTGTCGCGCGATTACATCAATCAAATTTCAGCCGCAGAGTAGACGCGCCGCGACGGCAGTTAAACATAGAGATCCAAGCGAATTTTAAGAATAACGATGCTCTGAGAAAACAGTTATTTTTATTAAGTGCTGACGGCACGCCGTTTCGCGGTAGTCTTATAGCGCTATTTATACGTTTTCACAAACATTCTTCATTTTAGTAAAATCACACTTTTAACGTGTCTTGTGTGTGTGTTTTTTTTCACCGCTTTCACTGTGTTTTTATTCATTCGTTCGTATCGCCGCAACGTATAAAGCTTTGAGTATTTTAATTGTACGCGATATTAAACTTTATTAAAATATTAAAATTTTAAAGTTACAATACATGTATTTATTTTTTTTTTCAAAAAGTCCAATATATAATAATATACTTTCTTTTTAAACTTTATCAACTGTTGATAATTATTTTACATGTATATTGAAATAAGTTTTTTTTTAAACAAGTTGAATTATATTACCTGAATACAAATTTCCAAAAATTTAAATTCAAAATTCTTTTTATACCTTTTTCTTAAAATTATGTCAAGATATTTTCCCAGTAATTAGAAGAAATTCGTTATGTAAGACAATTTTAAAACGGTTACACTGGTTGTTTTTACAGAATTAGATTTTACAGTCACTAACAATGAATTATGAAGCATATAAATCGCCTACCTTACGTAAGAGAAACAATGAACAAATAAATGAAGAATACTATTACATTTTATAACTTACTTTAAACGGATTTTTTTTCCAATAAACTCAACATAAACAAAGTACATTAATGTTACATCCATTTATTCACTATTACCATCAACATTAGTCACTACTACACCTCTTTCTACGTAAAAAAATTAACCACCATAAGTGCTTACATTACAAATATTCGCCAAAATCAATTACCCTTCAACCAAACGTGTATATATATATCGCGCACGAGGAAAGCCGCATAGCACGCATAGGCACGCGGACAACAACACTTTCACTCGCGCGTTTTAACTCTCGCTATCTATTCGGCAGCGCGTACAATACCTAATACACCTCTAGACCTAATTCGAAATCCGATTAACGAGGCGAACGCGCGCCTCATGCGCGTGAATCGGCACATTTAATCGCGCGTCGAAGCTATACGAAGGATGGAAAAAAAATTTTCTTTACGCCAACTGCACGGCCCTGATTTAATTGGCGAATTCGCTTCTGGCAAGACGAGTATACAGTGTGCGAGTAGTGCGGCTGACGTAAATCGAGCTTATCGTCGCGATCGGTGGTTGTGAATTACGTGTTGATAAGTGAGTATACATGGTTAATGAATGCGCGAATTTTGAGGCGTTCGAATTAAGGATATACGAGGTTGTTGCGCGTTATGTAATTTCTTTTGATCTATTATTGATGTGCAGTAAGCTAATATGTTGGTAACATTTATCATGAGCTTTTTAATTCGTAGTTATCAATCAAGTATGAATTATAACGCATGGTTTTTAATGTATTTATTTTTGAGACAAGTTATACATGTTCATTTTGATATAGTTAATTTTAAGACAGCTATATAACATCAAATTGTAAGGACTGATTTGAATACAGTCCCAAAAAGAAGATATAAACGACGCTCGAGTGATTGAAAAATTTGATTGCATTATCCGCTCGTTAATGTATACGTCAAGTGATCCGACACATGTGTAGCTGTCGCGTAAATAAACTGATGCACTTGTGACGCAGTCAAAGAAAGAAGACAAAAGCTTCTATTCACTACTGTTTGCATAATTTTTAACTCTATTTTTAAACACACGTATCTTAGTTTAATTTCTATTTACAACAAGTTGTATGCATCAATGTTCACATTTTATTATAAAAAAGTAATTAAAATTTATTTTATAAAACTATATTTATAACAAATATGATTTCTAATATGTGAGTTCTAATAGTTTATCTACTTGTATAACTACTGACATCATATAATGTTAAAATAATTATAGTTCTCGTACTTCGCGCTGCACAATAATTTAAGAAAAATAACATGGAATGCGAACGTTAAGATAAGTGTCACAATCAGTAAATTATTAAATCGATAATTTTCAGAGCGACACACAAAAGAACATTACTTCTGCGTAACGTCATCTTCTATTGAACTACTTGAATCATTATTTCCCATCAATATTATTCACTTGTCATGACTCAAATCGATAATTCAACAATCACTCTAATCTAATGATCCACATACCTTGAATTTGTCATATCATTGCAAAACTTTAATATATAAAAAAAAGAATTTAATCGATAACAATATCGAAGAAAATAAAAGAATAAATGCGTTGGTTTCACAAATTTGCATGCTTTTTAAATCAAACTTGTATTGCAAACCACCGGTTGTATTTTAAACGATGCGATCGATCAACTGCCTCGAAATTGCCTGCTTAAGCCCACCTTAATCTCGACTTCAACACGCGCGATATCTCGATCGATGCAAGTAAGAAAAATCACCCTTTTCAATCAAAACAATTTAAGGTACCGTTCAGTACAAAAAAAAAACAAGAACCAATATAAAAAAAAAACAATTTCATCATCAGTCACTCCCCCTTTAAAGATACGAAAAAGGAATTTTTTCCCACCAGTCGTGATTGCAGGGGGCAATTTAGCGATCGAAGGGCGCGCATCTCGCGTCGCGCGTATAATAGCCTCGAAGGGTAATTCCTTAATTTTCGAGAGCAGGGGAGAAGGGAGAGAGAGAGAGAGAAAAAGAGAAGAAAAGAGAGAGAGAGAGAGACGATCGGTCGCGGGTCTTCCCCGAAGCTGTGCTCGTATATATACTTAGGGGATAGAGCGTATCATTACCCGGGACTCGCTTTACGATTTCTCGGACGAACTCTATATACTACTCGCGTAATTTTCGCCCGAGCTTCGTTTCTCTCCTTAGTGAGAAAGGGAGTAAGAGAGAGAAAGAGAGAGAGAGAGACAAAGAGAACAGACTGGCGCTCGAGCAATCGTAAAGAAAGAAAGATTTTTCGAAACGGTGAATCCTCGACGAAAGTTTAAATACAGGGCCTGCCGCGTGCACGTCTGTTCGTTCAGCTCTCGTGTACACTCGTAAAAATGGATAACGTTTTGTTTATGTGCTGTCGGCGAGTTCGGCACTCGACTTGACGACGAGGACGCGCCAATAAAAGTTAAGAGACCCTCGAAGAGAAGAGAGGCGGCGGCGCGCTTTTAGGACAATTTTTTTCGTACCATGCGAGAGCAGCGTATCGTGGTGATTGCTGTATTAAGAAATTTGCCGGCAGAGAGAAAGAGAAAGAAAGATAGTAGCTCGCAGACTGTAAGTGGCCTTTAAAGTCGTGTCAAACGGGGCTCGGTGGAAAAGTAGGTATATATATGTATGGGTATATAATATACTCTGAGTGAGAGCAGTGTGTACGACGGTTTTTAATGTATTTAAAGATTTTAATGATCAGCCCACGACGGAATTATTAAAGGAAATTTATGTATATACAATTTTCTCGTTAACTGCGCGTGCGCAGTAAAAAAAAAGATATTTCGGCGCGTGCACTTGTTCGGGAGAAAGTTTTCTTTGGCTGTGCGCACCGCAGGAGGGGCATGTGAGTTTGGCCTTCTTGTGGTTATATAATGACTTTTCATTTTTTTCAAAACGCTTTTATTTATAGTTTTACTTGCACGAGAATAGGTTTCGCGGCAGGCTTTGGCAAAATGAATGTGCAGTCGTAAATTTACATATTCTCGAAGCGATATGGAAAAGTCACTCGCTTGTAATTACTGTATATTGCAGCATCAGTTCTATAGAGAATCTAATGTTATAATTGCCATTACATTATCGCGGTTTCAACAATCAATCTCATCACCGGACATCACTTTTGAAACGATATATTTCATAACACGCGTATATAGTTATACATACAAACAAATGATAATTAAAACTCTACTAGAGTCTCAATATAAAATTACCATAGTACGACTGATCGCAAATTACTTCTATATGTGAATATATATCCTCCTCGCGCCTGAAAATATTCATAAATTACTATTTACACAACGCAACGTGTGCAGCTCATTATATACCTCGCGGCTAGCTAATCACCAATGTATGCGCGTGCGCGGAGGGCTTTTTTCGAATCGCTCGCGCCGCACGCCGCAACACGTGCCGGGTTGATTTACGAGCCATATATCCACGCTGTAGCGCGATGAGGCTACGCCCATCGGTGGACAAGTGTGGAGCTCTTTCGCAAGCGAACCCAACAACCACGATCGCCTCGTTATGTGTAAGTACGTGTGAGTGTATACGACGTACGAAGGAAGGAACGTTTCGGGGTTTTTTGCGTTGTAACAGCTGAGGCGCTGCGAGTGTTTATTGGCGTTTCCTCATTTCCGAGAGCGCGCGCGTGTGTAAATCGCGCGAACGTCCTTTACAAAGTCGCGCTGACTGCACGGATGATTGCTGTGCTGGACCTTTTTTTGTTGCTGCTGCTGCTGCTGCGTATCGTTTGTGAGAGGAATTTTCGTAATTTTTATGGTTGAAACAAAATTGTTGTTTCTTGAAAGCATGGTGTAATTACGCGAGATCCTTGAGATTTTTGTATAAGGAAATTTGAAAATTAATATTGCAGAAGAAAATGGAAAACAGTAAAGTCATGGAAAGTCTATCAATTATATCTACCTGTCAACGTGGTTTTTCTATCGGAACAGAAACACTCGTGTTATATAGGATTACGCAATCGAACTTTTTAAAATTGGTATGAGTAGAGAGAAAAAAAAAGTTATTTTCACCTTAATCTGTAATAAGATTTTTCTAATTTGTATAATTGGTTCAGCATTCGTATGTCATTAGAGGGAAGAGCTTTAAGTGTTCCAAGCATCATGTATACACGATATATAAGCCGATTCCCAGTATTGCTTAACTTCTGTCACGAGCGGCAAATCACAAATTTGAGCCGCGTACTTATCAGGATTTCGATGCATAACATTATAATGCATTAGAGCTATCTTTGCTACCGATTGAATGCTATTACGTCTGATGAAATTGTATATAATTCATTTGATAGATATAGTACCATGCTTTTACGTAATTATTTCTCTTTTCTTTGACAGACATTTAGCTTACGGATTATCGATTTTCGGGATGCTGAATGATTGGTGGTATCTCAGATCACTTTCACCTTCGCATAAATCTATAATTAGCTTTTTAACAAATCCTCGTTATTTGTAATCAACGAATTACTGTTTTAAATATCCACGTTAAAAACAAGTTAATTATATTATCAGTGAAAAATATGCTTGCGGAATTTTTTCATCACCGCGTTACACTTTTCCACGTCCATAAAAAAAGCTCATTACGCGCCTGCATCGGAATGTTCTGTCACCCGTACACTATCACCATACACACATATATTATACTTCTTCCCCCATACCAAAACCCCCATTTTCCTTCTCCTCCACCTCCTTGCGCATAACAACCAACTCTGCAGTCGTGTCGTCGCTTACATATATATCGATGCACCGTTACGTTCCCGATGACGAAAACGTATACACACACACACACATATATATCTTTGCACATACACGCGCGTGTGCATTCTACGCGTGGGCGTGCGTATATATACGCGCGTCGATCGCTGTCGCTTAAGGAAGACAATACCTTAGTATACCGCAGCCGAGACATAACGCGACATTCGCAATTCAAATTCGTGCTTTCTAATAAAACCCTATAGCGATCGGCTGGCGCTGATATAGACGCGCTGCAAGCGGCGCCATGCCGGAGTAATTGCAATCGATGACCGCGCGATTGCGCAGGCATAGAATGAGAGAGGGGCGGTCAGCCGCGATGGGACAGTTCGACGTGAAGATTTGTTGTTTGCCTTTCGCGACCACTGACGATTGTTGCAATTTTCACCAGCGGTTGCAAGCGTTCGCTTGAGTGCGAGTACGTGTGTGTATGTATACATATTTGCATTTGCGCATTATTCATGGCACGCGTATGGAGACGGGGAAAAATAATCGTCGTTGGCTTTCATAAGGTTTTTCTAATGAACTGTGTGACAGATGGAAGGAGAAGAGGTTGTTTCGGTAGGTGTTTTATGTAACGCGTATGTTGGTGATGTTGTTTTAAAAACGAGAAATTAATATTAATGTGGCGTGCTGGTGCATTTACACCAATAGGTCATGATACCGATAGAGGAGTTAGCGGTTGCTAATATTTTAAAATGAATTTTTTAAAGTCAATTGTATATGACATGATTGATATAGTATACAATCATAATTGTAAACACGACGACAGAATAGTTTCTATTATCCGATACTTTATTAATTGTTCGATTGCCAGTTCAAACGGAACAATGTGTACGCTTTAAAATGCTCATTGTTTCCTACAGATTTTTAACCGCGATAAAAATCCTTACATTCCAGCTGCATAGTTTTCAACCAGTGACAAACAGTCTTGTAAAGTTTGCATTTTACTAGGCTCTGCTTTCATTACGCTTAGAGAAATATGGACCGTAAACGTTAGTGCGCAAGGATTTCAAATTGCTAATTAGATGAGGTCACGAGAAGAAACATATTACTTTTCGCTGCACTGCCCGCCCGGATTTGCATATGTCCTCCGTGAGAACAAAACATTCGCGTATGCGTGAACTCTAGCTTAAATAAACCACAATTACAGGAAAAGTAGCTGAAGCCAATAACTCACGTGTGATCTCGGTACGGATGCCGATCTGCCATTCATACGTCGTCTCCTCAGCAACCTGGCCCTCTCCCGGTCTCTCCTCGTGCATCTTTCATCCTGCTGTCTAAGCAGCGGAGCACCACTACTACCGGCACTACCATCCACATCTTTCGCTGGCACATCTTCATCCTCCTGCCTGAGCGATCTGACTCTCAGGAGGACGCAGCTGCCATCGTCCTCGTCGATGCTCGCCACTTCGCTGCAGCGCATTCCATCAACCGCCGGAGTTTCGAGCTGCAGTTGATGTCCTTTGGGTTGCTGCTGTTGCTCGCACACCACTCGCCACTCGTCCTTGGTCCTAGCTTCGAAGGACGCCGAGCGTCGCGTTGCTGCTGATCCTCCCTTCTGGTAGTTCTTCGGGCTGCCGCTAGTCGCACTGTTGTAGGATCTCCTGGCAATCAGGCGCTCAGTTTTGGTAGTAAAGTCACGCGAGCTTTTCAGGTGCTGATGTTCGTGGCCGTTGCTTCGGGATCGGTATCGAATGGATACCGAATCAACAGCGATTGGCCGAGCTGGTTGTTTGTCCTCACAGCTGGTGATATCGTCGAGGTAGGTGGAGACGCTTGCGTCGTCGACGAAACCTGAATCGTTCCTAGAATGAGTTGTTGGTAGGTCTAGAGTCTCCAAGGCCGAGGTGGACCTGCGCAAGGTCACCGATGGTCTTTCGTCCACGCTCACCGTGGTGACATTGCTCAGCTGATTACCACTATCGTTGTTCAGGCTGACAATGGTATAGTACTTCCTAGGCTCTTTCAGCCCGGTATACGAATTGCACTCAACGACACTTCTGCTATCATCTGTTGTATCACAACTACTACCACCACTACTACCACTAGACATATAACTATTTCTGAGAATTGACGGTCTTGTTTTAGTCGGCACCACAGCCTCTTCCAACGAGCTATACGAATTCACCCTCTTCACCAGTGGTTTGTTACTTCCAACGCCACTGATCCTCAACACGCGCGTAGCTTCGACAACAGCGGGTAGACCGTCGTAGCCGTCGTTGAAATAATCGTTCTTCGTCTTGACCCTCACGGCGCCGTCGACGTCGTCGCACTGACGTCGCATTGCGAGCAGACGGCAGTCGACACCGCCCGGCTTCCTCCGCCTCTCCTCCTCCTCTGCGATGAACATATCGCGTCCGATAATAGCAGAGCGCAAGAGATGTTCTCGCGCCTCGACTACTCCCCCACTACACTACAAGATGGCTCGTTGTTGTCGTCGTCGTCGTCGTCGTCATAGCGTCCCGACGACGTTTGCACTCTTCTGACCGATCAACATCCGCGAGAGTCAGGTATGCGCCCGCCTGGCAGTCTGACAGTTTTTGCGGAAGCGCCTCTGAGCAGCGAGAGTCGTTGTTTTTTTGCTGCCGGTGTGCAGAGAGGAAGAGAGCGAGAGCGTTTGTTGTTTCTCCGTGAGAGAGAGAGGCAACTGCTCGCGTACTTTTTTTTTGCACGGGCGGGAGGAACTTTTCTTCCGATGGAATTTCGCTGCTCGTTTATTTTGATTGCTCAGCTGGCGTGAGGAGTGTCTTGTGAGGTTGTTGACTCGTTCGTTTCGTTTTCGGAGCAGGTGTGCTCCGTTATCAATGAATTGTTGTTACTTTCACTATAATACGATTATGTTAATTTTCCTTATACTCTCTTTTTTTTAAATATTTTCTGTTACAAAAGGTTATAAAAAAATAGCTCTTTATTCTTGTTTAAACGTCGTTGTATATGTAAAAAAAAACTACATCCACACCCCTTTTTATAAATGCATTCACTTGTATCACTAACTGCACCACTGTCACTGTGTCAATCTGGGTGGAGGGTGGTTTATGCGCACTACTAGAGAATCTTTGGCACCGCCGCGCACCAGTTACCTTCAGCGTTGAGTTTCGACTTTCAACTAACGTGCGCTTTAAAACCCCGTTAAAGCGCACTTAATTTACTCTCGAATTTATAAATTAATAATTAATAAAATCGATCGCACGGTACTCTTTTTAAACCAAAAGGGTGTCCTAAGTCGCGTCGGACGCTCGCACGCCGCCGCGGCAAAGGTCCATTGGGGCTGCCTGCGAGAGTCGGCGATGCTGACAGAAGAGAGAGAGAGAACGAGAATACAGCGCACTCTCACGATGCGCAGTCCGCGAGCGCTGCTGGCCTACTGTCGAGGCAGAGAGCGGCGGTGGCGGACCGGTCGCTAGCCGTGCGCGCGCTTTTTCTTTCTCTCGGGTTCTCTGCCCCCCCCCCCTCCCTCTCTCTCTCTCTTCAACGTCGCTCCGTACCACGGTGCACATGCAGTGTATAGTACGCGAATGAGAGAACGCTATACACTCTCTCTCTCTTTCTCTCTCGAGTTCTCTGTGGTGAGCGTTTACTCTCGCCGTCGACTTTTTGCACCCCCGCTGCTGCTGCTGCGAGGCTATGGGTATAGATATATATACAGTGCTCGCCGTGGTATATGGTGGGGTATTCGAGGGAAATTGAGGATGGATTTTTATTGAGATTCGAGGGGGGTTGGGTTTTGGTAGCTTTTTTTCTTGAGATGGTTTACGTGAGCTGGGTCGGGGTTTGTTTGAAAATTTATGGGTGTTAGAATATGAATTTTTTATCTGAATTTATAGCTGTTGATATGTTTTGGTTCTTTGAATAGTGTATGTATTTTGGAATTTTAATGAACTACTTATTGACGGACAATTTCAGTAGTATATAGCTGTATTACTGTAAAAACCATAAATTGGCTGTAAATCTTACACAGTTATTTATTTGTGAATAAATCCGTTTGTTGTACTTGTAACTTTACAATACAAATAGTTATTGTAACGAAATGTAAAAATATTGGTGTCTGTAAAAAAATCAACGTACTGTGTCATTATTATTACACGATACCAATATAATAATATACTATACCAAACCAGAGCGTTCGACAAAAATGAAGAATTTATCATATCCTTATCGGCACTAGTTGTTATTTGCAAATTTTACAGCCTACGTTGTATAAATGTGTCAGTTTCATTGATAATCATATACAGGATTGCAAGTGGTATACTATTTTGTACTTTCTTTCGATAAGATTTAATTGACGTGGGAGTAAAAAGTTTATAAAATGTATCTCACACAATGCACTTTCAGATTAAATTCTCAAAGATATATATA
>JAWWEQ010026755.1:0-25154 GCA_035583055.1 Torymus tubicola | reverse complement strand
TTCAGAATAAACATCTAAAATCATAGATAAATGTTAAAAATTTGAAAATTTGACTAGTATCGACTGGAAATTGTTACGTGCTGTAACTTTTTTATATGGATGCGTTAGGGTCTATAACTTAACAGAGTTTTATTATTCAATAATATCTACAAGCTCTGTAAGTTTTAGGAAAATTGGTGATCCGGAACCCTAAGCTTCTCCTTGTCAGTAGAATCACTTGGATTGTGTTTGAAAAGTACAGAAAAATTACTGAAGATAAAGATTAATTACAAGTAATGGTTTTATTGTATAAAAAAAAACTTCTCGGTTTAATCCAATAGCTAAAAAATACTCTCATATGACGTCAATTACACTTCATAAACACGCTAAAATTTTATGAGACATTTTCTCTATTTGAAAGTTATGCATGATATAAAATATGATCATCTATATACATAAATGCAGATAAATATTTAAAAAAATGTTAATTTTATGTTTAGTAATTTTCAAAATGTTGAAACGTATTAAGCTTTCAAATAATAAATACCAAATGGGTTACAAATAAATTTCATTTTACTAATTTGTCAAAATTCAAATAAAAACTATATAACATTTAACCATTTTTCAGTATATAATCATCCTATTTGATTCTATTAAACCATTCGATATATATATTTAAACGGTTGAACCATTTCGAACGGTCCATTTCTTTTGAAAATGTATAGATTATTCCGAAGTTTGATTAATTATTTGAGACTATTTGATCGTAATTTGAATAGTTTAATTATTTCGACTACCCGATTAAAGTTCGAACTTCAGTCAATATTCAAAGTGTTCAGTAATTTCGAACTGTTTAGTCGCCTTTCGAGTAGCTCAGTGTTTTCAAGTAATGGATTTGACTTGACTCGAGTTTACCGAGTTTTACTCTGTGACGGACAGGATGCGAAATTGTTGTGTAATAGCTGTAGGATTAACATTTTTACAGAAACCGTTATTTTTAACTGTAATATAAAAATTAAATATCTAGACAAAGACATCCGAGTTAACGTCCATTAGGATTTTCCCTAGTGGAAAACCATTGGCCAACGTACTTAACCTGTACTGACTACCAGTAAAATCCAGAAGTCTACTGCATAACAAAGAATTGCTTTTACTTTTACATCATGGAAGTGGTATAAAAATTCCGAGCGAAAGAACCAACAGAAAGGTTCACAAAAAACCGACAAACAGCTTAAAAATATATCCGTAATAGATATAAATAAATAATTAACAAAACACCGTTGACGCTTTTATAAATATTAGAAATATAAACTAAATTAGATGCAGCGAAAGACCAAAATTGAATTTGCAATAACTAAAATAGGGTGCCATGTCAATAGAATGAAAATGTCAACGGTTGAACTGCTATAATTACATGATTTGCTAACACTACGCAAAGGATCTTCTTATTTGTACTAGCTAAACAAAAAGCGACGTAAACTGAAATAGTGCAATTGATCGCAAAACGCTTTTCGTTCAATGCTGTTCCGCTGGAATTCCGTTTGACCTCATTGCGCACGCATGCAGCCCAAACACAACTCGAAAACACTTTGCATAATTAAATTCTGCGAAAACACGCTTAACAAATAGCGCGAAACCGACCAATTCGCCGGCGTTCATATACGCACGCGCGCGTCCATCCCCAACGCGCACCTGTCAAAACGATTCCAAAAACTTTTCTACCAAGCGCTCCTCTCTCATTTATTCGCGTTTGCATTATCGGGAAATTGAATTTTTGACCTCGAGCTCTTTCAATATTGTCAGTCTGTGAGCACGCATACGGGCAAACGTCAAAATTCAAACCTACAAAGCTCGGTGATTTGCATGATTTTTATTAAAGCAAAGTTTCACACTGTGCGAATAAAAACAAAATACTTAATGGTTTTGCACGTTTTTATGCCTCGTTGATTTTATGCACTTTGATGCCCTGTCAATTCCGCAGGATCGAAAAATAACCGCATGAGTTGAGCCACTTTTGGCCTCAACAAACTTTCCGCGATCCTGTACATATTTGCTTCCTGTTTC
Source organism: Torymus tubicola (assembly GCA_035583055.1). Taxonomy (NCBI): domain Eukaryota; kingdom Metazoa; phylum Arthropoda; class Insecta; order Hymenoptera; family Torymidae; genus Torymus; species Torymus tubicola. The sequence goes on along the minus strand of JAWWEQ010026755.1, from coordinate 23,111 downwards.
GTAGGTAAAAAAAAATCTGGTTACATGGAACAGTGAATTTTTTCAATAACTGATCCCTACATATTAATGTATATTAGTTAAAAACAATTTTATTTAATTAACTTATATATTTTAGCTTTCAAAATTTCATAATCATTTTAGCATGCGTATGGCGTCGACAAAGCAAGTACATTGAACTGCGTGTTTTTTTAGGCCACGCCAACTATAACCGGTTGTTCACCTCATTCTAATTTTGACAGAGCTTGTATGGGTCCGCGGATACCAAAGTAACGATAACACTTATGAAAAAGTTAATCGGAAGAATTACGCATTATTTATTTGTCTCGAAATTTTATTACTAATGTTATAAATTGTACAGTAGTATATATATCTGCGTGATAAACTACCACAACATATACTTTAAGATTCAACACAAGGGAGAACCTGTAGAAAGCTAAAATTATCATTTTCGAATATTTTAAATTCATTCCCGTTATACTGTTTTTACACAAATAATAATGCAATTAATATTATTATATCAAACATAAGATTCCAGACATTGTTTAATTGTGAGATGTACGTATATAAATTTCGAAAAGATAAAGAAGCAGAAACGGATAGAAAATGAGAAGGAAAGCGAAAGAGAAAGAGCAAGCCAATGTGCGCGGAATCATTTGCACCTCGTTGATTCATAGCCTACTTCCGGATTTCTCGCGCCACATTTACCTCACCCTTTCCCTTGCTCTCTCATTTATTCCGTTTCACGCCTTCCGACTGTGTCTCTTCCTTTTCTCTTACAGGGATTTCGATCTTCATGACTCCTAAGTATACGAAAGGCCACTATAATTGAGAAAAGACTGAGAGGAGGGGAAAAAGGGGGGAGAACATTGGATATTGCGAGAGACTGATTTAATTGCGTTTGTTTGACCGTAGTCACATAAATTTCGATGACCACAAATCGTTGGCTTACGAGCGATTGATTTTACATTAGCGTTTAATTTTGTTCGGAGCATATTTATGCGATAAGAACTTTGGTCAAATAAACCAAACCCGCGTGTTAAATAAATAGAAAAATTCCTCAGAATCTAATTTTTCAACTCTCCAAAAATAAAAAAGCGCAGTTAAAGAGACAAACATCTGCGAAGAAGAAGTCGAAACAAGGGGCCAGGAATTAATGGAATCAAATTCATAATTAATGAACGAAAGAAAAGAAAGAATGAAGCAGCAGCAAGAGTCAGCGAAAAACTGGCGAGTGAAAGTAATGCAAACGATGAGCAGCAAGTAAGCAGCTCTGGGTAAAGTGCGAAGGAGAAATTAAGAGAAAGGCTGAAAAGCGGGAGAGAAGAAGATAGAGAGAGCCTTCGCCGCGATCGCGAGGGAGAAAGAGAAAGGATGAGTAAAGAAGGTAGAGAGGAGAATATAAAGAGCGAGCAAAATGAGGGGGTTGCGCTGAGCGCGCTGAAAACGTTACCCACTTATGCACGGCACATTTAACTCCATTTTCTGCCTGGTCGCTCTACATATATACACACGCTGCAGGCCGGCCCTGTGTACATACGCACATATATAAAACGAGCGGGGCTTTTCGTCGCGAAGCAGCGCAGCCAGCTCCGTCCCATTTCACGGCGAGTGGAGCGTGCTCTCGGCCTGCACATTAGGAAGTCCCCGGCAAAGGCATCCCATCGCGGCGCGCGAGTCGCTCTTCTCCCTCGTGCCCCCGTCGCGCGCGCGATCCGCAGAGCCTCGCGCGCGCGACACTGTTTGCGCGGCCGCGTCTTTGCCGGCGCAGAGCCGCGGAGAGCCAGTAGTGCCGCACACACACAGCCACACACATGCAGCAGACAGAGAAACGGGAGAGCGCAGACGCGGAAACGCAAATGGATGCGGAGTTGGCGCCGCGGCACGAGCCGTGTAATTTCGCGTACGAGCTGTAATTTCCAATGTAGCTAACTATGTTATATCACGTAAATGCGGTGCTCATGCCCTCGTCGTCGTCGCTTCGCTCTGCAGCCCTTCCCCCGCATTCGCAGTATTCTCGCCCGCTTACACTGGCTGGCTGCTTTCGGAGCAGCTATTTCGCGATGCAGCGGGTGCCTCCGCCACCGCTGCGAAATTAACGGGCGGCGGCGTCGGCCTTCGGCTCCGAGGCATTTCTCTCCCCCTATCTCTTTTCCTTTCTCCTTTTCTACCCCGCTCGCCCACTGGCTCGGCCACATGTATCCGTTTGTCATATTTTCCGCGGCGCACTGCAGCCCCATACTCTTCCTTTTACCTCTCCTTCTTTCTCTCTATATTTATTGCTCTTTCCCTCTTTCTCCTAACTCGTTATTTATTTACCTTATTATGAGCACTTTTTCCCAGCCTCCTCTTCTTCATTATTCATATTTTCATCCATGTTTCGCATGTATATTTATTTACCATCCTCGTAAACGTTGCAGAAACATAAAAGATATTTTCGTTGGGCAGTCAACGTTCTATGAAAACGAGAGCAAATGAAGTATTTTACTTTTTTTTATCCGACGTACTTGCCTTTCTCACTCTTTAGATTCAAACAATAATAAACTTAAAACTCGACATAACGATTCATTATAAAACTGTTTTGTTGTTGGAAGTTGCTTTTTTTTAAATATCTTGCAACCCAAAATATTTGTTTTTTCGTGAAGTATTATTCTTCGTTGTTTGTAACTTTACAAATATTTATTTTGCAAGACCGAGCAAACAAAGATTTTCAAGGTATGCTGAAATACATGTAATAAATGAATTTTAAATTTAACTCCGAATTCGCTATCCAAGTAGTGACGTGGGTTACAAAAAAAAGTGACGAATGAAAATACGGTTTAAAGTGCAAATAAAAAAATAAAGAGTACATTGTCAATACACTTGCGCATGGTTGTTTATACGAAAAGCATGGCGTAGACGCGTACTTTCATATATTCACATAAGTAATGCATATTGTGATTCTTATTGTTCCTAGCATAAAAAATCTTAATTATCGAGTACATTAAATATAAACGCTGTTACTTATTCGATACTGTGCAATGTTCCAATTGTAATAGGTATATGTAATAAATAGACAGAATACTGTAAATAAATAAAACTGATAAGTATAAGCATACTGTTTTGTCCTTGCATCTTGCCACTTGTTGCATCGTTTGTGTGTATAATATATATAAATAAAAATAATTGTTTAAGTGCTAAGAATGTTGGTGGCACCATATATATATATGCAACTGCTTCAAGAGAGCACTCAGGCTGAACAATTCGATGAAGAAGATAGTAAAAGAAGACAAAATGATCAGAACAGTTTTAATTCGTAGCATAATTTACTATGAATTTTTGAGATTAGGTAATATCTACCAGTACTCTTTATAAAAATGCCGCCAATCGCAATGCATATTTTCATTCACAAACTATTCTAAGGGAATTAAATAGGAAAAACGTAAGAATATGATGTGCCTAGTGTCATACTCGTTACTTACACTTATTACCCCCGTCACTTAGGCATATTCGTTATACCGACCAAGTTTTTTTATTGTAAATCATTTCATCATGTATCGTATTTCTTGTAAGGTCATACGTGACATTACAGAGCGGTGAAAACAAGAGCTTAGAGCACGCAGAATAAACAAAAAAGATGAGTTCGCGCACCCAGCTGAAAAATATATTATTCAGTCGTTTTTTTAATTCTATAAGCAATCATACAAAAGCCAAAATTATTATCTATTCGCAGATCAAATTTCAGACAAATGCTATTTTAAAATACGACATCTTGCAAGTTTTTATATTTATAAACGTACTAAGTTTATTAAGAACTCAAATTGAAACTGGTGTATTGGCGTTATTATTCTATTATACTATATATCTCCTATAAAATTTATTTAAACGTACAAATTAAATTGATAATTTTTTACCTAAATAATTCCAATTGAATAGGCCCAGTTTGGGGACTTAAACGTTAATTATGTCATAAATCTCAAACGTTTGACAGTTCATAATATCATTCAATCCACTTTTTCCCCTCTTGAGCCACTCTGGTTCGTACTTGCAACACTCACGCACCTGTTAAGAGTCTAGTCGCCGGGTTAGTGTTGGCGCGCACCGAGTAATGAAGCTTCTCCTATGTCGCTCTATCGTGTTTGACTTTCGAAGGATGCGAAGCACCCACTTTTCTAACGAACTACTTCGGCCTCCTTCCTCCTCTTTGTCTTTTGTCTTGCTTCCCCTTCGCCATTGCACTTGCAATTCTGCACTGTATACATGTTTTCTTTCCTACACTCTCCTTTCGGCTAGGCTGACACTAGATGTAAACGCTCTTTCTTCTCCTCGGCGAGCCGAGAGGCGGCTTTCTGACGCTATAATTTCTCCCTTGGCTTAGTAGACTTCTCTCCGCCCACGGGATATTATTGCCCCTACTCTTTAATGGGACGAGATTATCGCGGTGGAGATATTCAAGAAGATATTTACAATTCTACAGTAGGCAAGAATTCACACCCCAAGAAATCTCTGATAAAATTGTTTAATAAATAATTCTTCACAGTAGTAGAAGCAATGGCGTTTGTCTTGAGAAGATTAAGCTCATAAGAAAGCTTATGAAAGAGATATCTCCTTCCTTTGTCTTTCCTTACTATGATTTCAACCTACAGAAAATAGATTTCGCGAAATAACGAATAAATTCTATTTTTTTGATCTTATCTTTTTTTTTAAATATTTTATGTTACTATAAAATATATATTTTTAATCCTTATAAAAATATGAAATCTCAAATAAGATTTCAAGAGGGAATTATAGGAGGAGTTATAAAAGTAAAAATGACGCTTTACTAAATAAGTAGAAAAATCAAGATTTCATCTGGCATTCAGTAGTATAAATGGGAAACATTACCATTCCAGCCATCATCAGCTGTAAGGTAAAAAGTTACGTTTTACTTCCAAATCATCATCTGAAGAACTCTTACTCGATTTCAGTGTCAGAGTTCAATTAGCATTTCTATAATAATATCAATACATACATTTAAACACCATTTATCTTAAGTTTAGACATCATATTTGCTAAGTTGGCCAACAATTGATCGAAATAAGTGAGTTATAGACCTTAATGTACTTTATTTTAAAAATTATAAAATGTTTTTTTAATATCACTTGCATTTAAACAAATAAAACATCTCAAGCATCTGTTACTTCCTCTTTAAGTTTGATATTTAGCTTATATTTTAACTATATACTTTCTGTTTTGATTATATAAACTCTCTGAAAATTACAAAAAGAAACTCAGATAAAAATAAACTAATTATTAACAAATACTTAAAACGATTTATAAGTTATATTTTCCACAATTGTAATGTTCCGACGTTGGTTATTCAAATTCAAACCTATTCAACAATAAAAAAGTTTTCCGTTAAACTAGTAAATATTTTTAGCAACTGCATCAAATATTTGAATTTTTCGAGTCTGATATTCACGTTTATCACTGGATGTGTGAACGATTAGAAAATGCACACAATCTTATCTTGCAACTATGCAATTGTTTGATTATGAAAATTAAATAACATAAGTTTTTTCACTTGAAAACTTCTTAAATAAACTTAAAGCTACCATCGATATTATTCCTTGAAACCTCATAACCCAGTACTATTCCCAGTTTATTTATTTTGTTTGAACAAAGTAGTAGACTGATTTGCTGAGCTATTCGAAAATATCCTGCTTTAAAATAAATCACACCAGAAATCCCGCATAAAAAAGGTACAACTGTGGAAATGAATACACGTGCGCGTTTATTTCCGTTTATATAGCGCTCACCTCACTGTGAATTCGTTCCTGATCAGCCGGATAGAAGAAACGATATTTTCCTTCTTTGCTGCTTTAAGAAACGAAGAAAAAAGTGTTCGTAAACATTTAGGTACACAAGCCCTGGGTATAAACAAACAGAATAAAACAGCAAAGGGGGAAGGGAAAGGCGGGTCAAGAGAGAGAGAGAGAGAGAGAGAGAGTTCAGTGTATCATCAAATTCCTCAATTTGCAGAGGCATTAGCGCGCTACGTGAGTTTCCTCGGCTCGCGCGGATTTAATTCTTCTCTCCCAACCAAATTTCCAGTAGCCCCCAATGCTTTTTCGAGCGGCGTCCTCCCTCTCTTTCTCTCTCTTTCTCTTACTCTGTGTCTCGAAGCAGAGACCGGGAATAAAGTGTACACAGCGTACGTGCGAACGCGAGCGCGAGCGTGAGCACATTTGAAAAGGCCAAGCACGGGCATGAAGGGGGAGTCGGAGGTGAGGGTCGTGAATGATTCGAGTGAGCGCGCGGGAGGAAAATAGTCCTCGAGCGTCGCGCGTTTTCTCTCGCCTCTTTCCCATAATCTGTATGTGCACCGCGAAGGAGTGCGCGCGCGAGCTGCGGCGAATCCCATGCGGGCACGCGGGCTCCCCGCGTTGCCGTCGCCGGCGCGGATCCGCGTAAATGGATTCGTCCTGCAGAAGACGCGCCAGCCGAGGGTCGACTTTATCTCCTGCGCGTTCTTCCCGCCCGCTCCCTCTTCGTTCGTTCCGCGAGGCGCCTCGTGCTCCCCCTTTTTCACTTTGCGTATAGACGCCTGCCGAACGCCTATGTTCCTGGCAGCCGCGCGCTTACGGAAAACTTTTTCTTTTATTTCTTTCTTTTCAGAATTAAATGTGATGGAACGCGTATTGTTGGAAAGAAAAAGACGCTGGAAGAATATTTTCCTTTATTATATCGTGCGGAGACAATACGAACGGCATAAATAAATTTTTATGGTAATGCTGCGAACTAAACGACTCGCAAAGTCGTAACTTTACTGAAAAAGAAATTCTATTTTTGACATTCGTCTATTTCTGTAGAGGCAGAGCGTAAAGTAATAACTGGAGTGGTATACTGTATAAAATTACGATGATTGGATGAAACTTTTTTAGATCTAGACATTTTTTTACCATATATGGTTCGCACACAACTTTATCAACATTGTAAAAAGCTTTCCGTATAACGTAAAATTATCAAAAATTATGTTTTTTCAATTTTTTGTAATTTTTATTTGTTTAAATACAGTAACTGACTATCATATTTTTCTTTGCTTGAAGTTAGATTTTGAATTAAATTTGCATTTATTAATTTTTCTAATCTTAAATTTTCTTAAAGCAGTTGCTGGTCATAAAGAAAAAAGCGCATAATATGCTATTAAATATGTTATCGTTACATGTACATTAACAAATCTCTAAAATTCTAATGTGACTTAAAGTTTCGTGAGATGAAATTTCACCCCTCAAGAGTCATTTTTCACTTTAATGAAGTAAAATTAAATTATAACCTACCTCTTAAAGCCATGATTCACTTGCACTTTAAAATAAATTTGTATACCTAAAAATATAATTACACGCAAGAAATATCATTCTTATATAGCGAATCCTCACCTATAAAGCGCGTAATGATGTGACATTAATATTTTCAAAAATACTTGATCTTTCAAATGGTTATTTTTGGTTTTATGGATATGTATTAAGTCACCCGCAAAGCCTCTTGTAGATTAAAACGTTTGCATATAAAAGCTCGACACGCAAAACATGCGTAAAGTAGAGAAAGCGAGACTGAGTTACGAGGGTGCGAAAATAAAGGATTGCCTCTGGTATTTATTTTTTCGCTATCACGAAGCTCGCATCGGCCGTAATTCTTTCGACAGGATTTTAAAGCGCCTTGGCGGCGGGGGCGATGGCGGTAAGTTTTCGCGTGCGATATCGCAATCTTGACGATCTGGTTACAGTGGAAGACGCGAGTGCCGCCGGCGGCAGCGGCGGAGGGCGCGACTGCGTTTATGCGCCGTTAAGCCGAAAAGCCTTCATGTAAGTAAAACTGTCTATTACACGCACCTCCACACGATATATGTATATATATACACGACTGGCATCAGGAATCTGCGCCATTTGGGCTTCGTTCCTTCCACCGCCAGTTGGCGACATTGCCGCACGCGTTCCCTCGTACTTTGAAATTCTGTAACTTATCGCACCTCACCAACAGCTTTCCCCTTAGCCCTTACCCGTGCAGACCGCTTCAATTTACCTTTAAAATTCTTCGTGAATTATTAAATGCGGCGCCTGCCGAGAATATAATTAATAATTCATCCCCATCGCTCCAAGTTAATAACTTGCGTTGAAAGACTCGAAAACGCTCGATTTCCCAACGAGCCACTTGTAAAGGACATTAAACTTCTGTGTTTGTAAAAAGTTCATTTTACCCATTGCAATTATATTCAAGTCTTCTATATTTAAGGGACAAACTAATAAACCAAATAATGTAATATCATTAATACATTTATTTCTGTCAATAAAATCACATTTAAATATCAAGAGTTAAATTTCAATTTGCATTTAAATTAAATGTATTTATTTATGTATTAATGCTATTTCAAAGAAATAATTTGAACTATAATCCGGAATTTTCATGACATTGTCTGCTTTTATTAGAAACCTAATTTTAATAAATTTCTCACGCTTTTTAAAATGTAATCTATTCTTGATTACTTTATAAAAATAATAAGTAATAAAATAAAGTAAAAAATAAAACAGATATATGGGAACATAGAAAACTTACAAAGTAACAAAAATTTGCATCGCTTACAGCCATTGAAAAAAGCATACAGCTCTACATCCACTTAATAGGAATTTATACGTTGATCATTCCATTCCACTTCTTTACTAGGTCACTAGAGAAGCGAATATTCTTCAGTCAAACCGAAACACTCATTAATATACTACGACTGATAGTGAATTACGAATTTCTCTGTAGAAATTCTATTTAATTATTTTTTTTAATCCACCCATATTCTATTAATTAATGTTAAATTTTTGAAACAGAAGATAAATCAAAAGCTTGGATATAATAAAAGTTTAAATAAAGAATAGCAAATAAGATATAAAAAATTGAAAAATTTTATGCTTGTGGACCTGTTTTTCCTTTAGATGAAACTTCAGTATGAGATCTAAAGTGATAGGTCTCCTAAAATTTTTAGTAAAGATATTTTTTTTATAAATAATGTTTGCTTCTTCAAATTACTACATATAACTTTAAAATATTTAAGAATATTAAGCAAGGTTGATAACAAAAAAAAGTTTGTTTTATATTATTTTAGAGATGAATTATTAAAATAATTAGATAGTATACTGGATTTCCCAGACTGCCAGTACATCCCTCCAGAAATCGGTAAAATTCGGTTTTCCGAAATATCAATCCATATCGAATATGGTCTGTCGCACACCTATCAAAGATTTTTCCGTAAGATAGAGCGCTCAAATGCACCGCAGAAGGTAATACCAAGAAGATTTGGATTTTTAAGCACTGCTTCAACAGGTTCCTTACCATCACCTACACAACAAGAACAAGTCTAACTACACTAAACATGACACCGCAGCCAAATTTTACACCTCAAGCCGTATAATTCATGAATCTAGACTTACAAGAAGAAATACTAAATCAAGAAAACGACATTAGTAATTTAAACACAATAAATAAATATCTGGCTTCCGAAAAAGAGTCAATAGAAGTTTGAACGCAAACTTTAATAAGCGGCTCGTCTTTATAAATGGACTCGAAGTAAAACCAAATATTATTGTTTGTACTGAAACTTAGAACCTAGACTACCATAATTATTTCAACATTCTGGGCTATATAGTAAAATTAATAGATCTGATGGAGTGGTGGTGTACATAAAAGACAACATCACAGAAATAGTCCAAATCAATAAACTAAAAATAATTAACACTACAATCTCGTTGGAAAACAAAAAAGAAATAGTATTGTCATTAGTATACAGATTGCACGACATCCACAAAACAGAATTCATGATGAACATCAGAAATCTTATCGAGTTTGATAAAAAGCATACAAATAATATAATAGTTGGAGACTTTTTTGACATTTTAAACCAAGATATACTAGATCAAAAATTTCTACAAGTAATATTAGAAAACCGTTATTGCTCTGGTTTAACCACTGTTACATGACCATCAGATATTAACAACAATAAAGGCACATGTATTGATAACTTCTTTATAAAATCAGATAAAATCAATTATAAAATATATGTGCTCAAAATATCTTTCAACAGCCATTTTCCAATTTTTATGTCAATAAAAAATATCAGAAAAAATAATAATCATAACACATACAAACAAATTAATTACCATAAATTAAGAAATACAGCTAGCACAGTAAATTGTACAGATATTTCACTGATAAATTATACAAATATAGCTACAAATACACTAATAGAGAAAATCAAGCTGTGCTTAAATAATTCGGAACAAACAATAAACTCAAATAACAAAAACAATATTAAGCCCAGAAAATCTTGAATAATTAAAGCAATAATGAAATCGTGCAAAACCAAAGAACAACTTTACAAACTTTGGAAGAAAGATCCTAATAATCTTAATAAAAAAGAAAAATACACAAACTAATTGAAAACGCTTCAACAAATAATAAACAAAGCAAAAGATAATTTTGACAAAAAACAAATTGAAGCAAATTTTAACAACCAAAACAATCTTTGGAAGTTAATAAACGACAAAATGGACAAAAACCCTAAAAAAAGTAACGATATAAACATATGAATAAACATTTCTGCAACATTGGCATACAACTTCAAAGAACAAAGTCATAACGTTGCAAAACAAAACACTAAAACTGCCTGCCATAAACGATAAAAGTATCTATATACATCCAACTAACCATCAAGAAATTATGACAATAATTTCACTTATGAAAAATAAAAACGGTCGATTTGATGGAATTAACACGATAACATTAAAAGTGATCAGTGAATTTGTATGTGACCCACTAGTTCACATAATAAACCTTTGTCTGGAAAAAGAAACTTGTCCAGAAGCACTAAAAACTGTAGAAGTTATTCCAATTTACAAAAACAAAGAAAAGTTTCTAGCAACCAATTACAGACCAATATCTATAATTTCAAACATAGAAAAAATTTTCGAAAAAATAATCCACGCACGATTACTAAACTTCTTCAATGAATGCTCTATAATCTCAAACAAACAGTATGGTTTCAGAAAAAACATAAGTACGAAAAATGCACTTCATCAGTTAACCAACATAATATATACTCAACTTAATAGGAGTGAGCCAGTAGCTGTAACATTCCTTGATCTTGCTATAGCCTTTGATACAGATCATTAGGTTTTATTAATAAAACTGTACAACTATGGAATGAGAGATAGCCCTTATAATTTAATTAAGAGTTATCTTAGCAACAGGAAGCAAAGAGTCAAAATAAACAACACAAAAAGTCAATATAATACGTTACACATGGGTGTCTCACAGGGCACCATATTAGAACCTTTGCTTTTCATATTATACATAAATGACCTGCCGCAATTAAGGCCAGATAACGCAATTCTGTCGTATGCTGATGATAAGGCTGTAATAACTACAGGTCAAACTTGGCAAGAAGTTTCAGTAAAGATGAACAACAATCTAGATGAAATGACAAATTGGCTAGCACTCAATAAGCTATCACTTAACACAGACCAAACGGTATACATTGAATTTGGTAACAATATTAACTCTACACCTATAAATCTTAATATAAACATACTCAACAAATAAATCAAGAGAGTAGATAACACCAATTATCTTGGCATCATTATAGACGGTGATATGAAATGGGACACTCATACAATGTACATCTACAATAAAACTCAGTATCTCATCTTTGTTTTTTACAAATTGTCTAAAATCATGACCGCTAACATTCTGAGAATGCTACACTATGCACTCTTCCATAGCATAGTAACTTATGGCATCATCGCATGGAAAGAAGCATATGCAGGCAGAATAAAACATATTCAACATCTACAGAATAGATTGCTAAAAATAATCAACAAGAACAAATTTATAAACGGCAAAAATCAACTCAATCTTGAACAAATTTTCACTTACGAATCATTGATCTACCATGACTATAATGATTTAAAGTTAAGCAACAAAAATTGATAAATTGACAGGCTTTAACTGTATACATATTTTGATGCATTTGCATTGCTTAACTTTAAACTTTTGACATATTTAATATATTTTAATTCTGAAAACAGCAACGTAAAACTTGTAATCTCTAGTTTTATTTTTTTTTCTACAATTATATATAAGGATTTTCTAGCTTAACCAATAAACAAATAAAACAGAGCATTTTTTCAGTATTTCTTTCAAATACAGCTAAACCTGTTGATAACTCAAGTTTATCAAAGCGTTAGGGTCTAATATTCTAGCATTCTTCATATTTTAATATCTAAAGACATACCTCAAAGTTTAAGAAAAATCCGTGATCCGGAGGCCGTGACCTCTTCTAGTTAGTGTTAAGTATTAATTTTTAGTATTAGTCTTAAGTACGCCAAATCAGCGAACAGGAATTGTGCTTCCTCTGCTGGGTTACTCTTTGTAACGTATTGTATAATAATATAGTAAAAACTTATTGTACTTACTCTGGTTTTAATAAATAATAATAATAGTATCGTTATACTGATTGTAATATCGTTTTAACAAAATGTTTGTTTAACAGGAAAAATTCTTTCAGTTTCAATATTTTTATCATATCTCCTATATGATATATTGATTACAAACAGTTTTTCAAAACATTGTTTTAACAAATTCTTTATTTTATTACTACGAATAAACAATACGAAAAACTCTTTTAATAGTATCTGTCGTTGAGCCAATAAATAAAGTTAACGTTTTTAAAGCATTATCCATTAATCTGACTCGTTGAAAACTGTTAAAAGGAGATATATTATAAAATAGCAGCAGGAATGAAAAGATAAAATGTACTAACACAGAAAGTGTAGAAGGGTGTTACAAGCGTGAGTACTTTTACAGAGAGGGTATAATCGGCAGTCAATCACTGTCGAGTGAAAGCAAAGAGCTATATGACTTGAAGGCATTAATCTGGCACATTGTGTACTTTCCCTCGCAAAATGGATGGCACGTCTCATTTCACATATAGGCGTACACATAACGAGGATCGGTCGGGACGCGCTGGCAACACAACAGCAACATCAGCCGAAGCAATAACTCAAATCAGTGGCGATCCTCGGCCTCTCTCGCACTGCTGCGCGAGCCCGTCGTGCCTCATCCCTGGCTAGCGTACATAGAGAGAGAGAAAGTGAGAGTGAGAGGTGCGCGAGAGCTGTAGAACAAGGCCGAAGAACGGGTACAGCACTCGCGCACGCACGAGAGTGGGAGAGAGAGGGAGATGTGGAGAGAGACATTCGGTGTCCATTCCGCTAGATGCTCGCTACGCGCACGTCGACGGGGCTAATGCGGGCCATTTAAACGTCACGGGACATTGTGCCATAATACGCGCGTTTGCATAGCACACGTGGCCAGTTCGTTAGGGTGCCGTTTGTTTGCTTCCTCCCTCTCATTCTCTCTCTCCTTCTCTTCTCCCTCCCTCCCTGCCACCCTCCCTCGCTCGTTCGCTCTCGCTCTTTTTCTGCGCAGCACGGAAATAAGCTTTTATATTTGGCCGACCACTTTATTAAATATTTTTTCGACCGTCTTAGCAGCATTTCTCTTTGCTAACCATGTTTGACTTAAGTTAACTACTGCAGTCAATTGTAGTATATCATAATATTAAATATATTTCAGGTTCGGTTGCTAAAATTCTCTATTCAAAAATCTTAGAATTTTGGGCGGAAACAATAATCGCAGAGTTCAAAGAAATGGTCGGTTTGATAAAAAAAACCGATACCATGACACAATTCGACAAAAGCTGCCAACTCAGAATCCGTTTCAAAAAGATACCAACTCGAGATCTGCTTCAAAAAGGTATCAACTCAGCAGTAGGTTTTTTTATCTAGTTTCGAGGCGTAATAACAACCTCAGTTGTTACACGGAATATCCTTTTTATAATACCTCTCTCGTTTACTTTCTGCCACTGTATTACTCTTTTCTAAAGGATGAAAAATTTAAAAGAATGGAAAAAGTTTTGATATCAATATATAAATTCAGTTAATCATTGTTTTTGTTTTCGTGAAAGTTTTGTTGCTGAAGTATATATGGATAAATAGTATATGAGAAATTTAATTATTGACATTAAAATTTCACACAAGGGATCAGTACATTAATTTTGGAAAGCCATGTGACATTTATTTCGTATTCCAATAAATTAAATTCAACAAATTAAAGACTTACATTAATACAAATTTCACTTGATTACATAGTAAACAGCAGAAACAAAGCTAATAAATTGATACAGTTATCATGTGCATAAATAATAGTAGTCTTTTACAGCTATTTATTTAAATAATAGTTTTCAGTAATATATCGGTAAGTTGATGGTTCATATTAAACACTGTAATACTGATAATGATTAACGTTGATATAAACTGTTTTTAAATTGTATTTGTCTAGAATAATAAATGTGTATAATTTGTCACTTTGATATAGAACAAACCTAATTTCACGTGTGCATACGCTGCAGTAGGTGTGGAAGCAAATTACTTCTGAAATATAAGAAAGACTCGAAGAAAGACGTGCACGTGTATAGGCATCGGTAGCTGAGCGGACAGAGCATCCGTCGCGAACACAGTTGGTCCGGTGGTGTTCAATTTCCTACCCAGTCACCGTATCGTTTTTTATCGCATCCCTCTCTATTTTATTTATTTACGTACCAGTTCGCACTCGTAACAATACATGTACACCTGTAACGAGTAAATATTTTCAATCTCGTTACGCGATATAAAACGGCGCTTTTCCAACATCGTTTAAAAACAAATATTTATATTTCATTAAAATGAAACGAATGCATATATTACTAACTGCAAAAAGGATGTGCAAAAACAAGAATATATTCAAAAATGTTTACTCTCTATTATTCTACGTATTCAAAAACAAACTTGACTGCTGAAGCACTCGTACAACAAACACCTCATCAAACTAATGAAGTGAAATGACAAGAAGAAAGCGAAGAATGGAAAAACATAAAGTTACAAGCAGAGTAAAACGGAGCATCGTGTAGATCGTGTGCGGCGCGACACGTGCAGCTAATACGAAATTTATTTTTCGATGTCGAGCGATCTTCCGATACGCATAGATTTTCATTCCCCTCCCTGCGGTACAGCGCGAGCAATGTGTTCGCGTCACTTTTCATGCTCGCATGTTCGCCGTATACTTTATACCCTCAGCTATACGCTCTCGCATTCGTACACTCGCTAATGCCCGGCTACGGGTCATGCCAAGGGGATTTGGGGATACGCGAGTGGACCGTTAGCCCCCACCGTCACCCTCGCTCTCTCTCTCATAATTTATGCGGCTTTACGGCAAATTAATTATTGCCTCCGATAAATTCGATAGCGGTCAATTACCGCGCGCATGCGCTCGTTGTGGCGTCCGCTCTGCGCTCGTTCTCTCTCCCGCTGTGGATATATCCGCGCCCTCCGAGCTTTACCTGGATTTATATAACTCCGTCTCCCGCTAGCGCTCTTTCCGTTGTAGCAGTCTGCCACAATGCGCAACGCGAGCGTCCGTAATGTACGCCAAGGCTATTCCTGTGGGTGCGTTACGCGCGCATCGCATATACATACCTAGTTTCTCTCTCCTCGACTACTCGGCCAGCGCGCTACTGGAACTCGCGAAACTCCAAGACGAGCTGTCCGTCTTATTGGCTGGCCAACTTGTTCGTTAACTGCTCTTGAAGAAGGAGAAAGCGATTAGAAATTATTGGCCAAGTGTTACTTCACAACTGTTCGAAAGCACCTCGCCTAAACTCCTGCCATGTCCTTCGCGGCCACGCTCATGCTCCAGTTGTCCTAATTACGCGACGCTGCAGCGCCCCCGAGAAATATCTCTATCGCAAGGGCGCGATTGTAACTTTTCATCAGCAATAGTTTTAATAGACGCGCTCCGCCAAAAGTATTTTCAATATTTCAGCGGATGTACACGGGAAACCTCCGGAGAGTAAGCAACTTTTCGAAATTCATGTTTTTTAAACGCTCCGGAATAATCCAATCTGCGAGCGGTATCTTACCTGTTTTCTGAATATATTGTCGAAGTGGAGCAGCGCCAAACAAAGATTAAATTTTCCCAACTTTCGTCCCAACTCAAACTTCCAATCTTACTAAAAGTTGTCTGTAAATAGAAACTTGGAAAGTGGTGAAAATTTTTCTTCCTTTTTTTTTCAACTTTCAACTTTCTCGAGCGTCACTGCTCTTGAAAACGTTACTTTTAAAGAGCAACAGTTCTGAAAAATAGTCGGAGTTTGTTATTAGTAATTTGATTTCTAGAGGCCTGTTTATATGCTGTCGAACGGCATCTGTCAACACAGCAAGCGAAGAGAAACATTGATATTTATTATATTTATAAATAAAGTGTTGATAGCGTGAGGCAGAGAAAGCCAAGAGCTACCACTAGCGCTCTGGAATTCCAAGCCATAGTTCTTTTGGGAAGGGGATGGGGGCGAAACGCCAGCCCGCATAAATCGTTCAATGCAAGCCTGTACGCACTTTCTCGCTCGACGCAGCCTCGCATGTGGGAACTCCGCTCGGCGAGTGCGGGGGAGGGAAGGTGACGAAGAACAGCTCGAACGTCGGCCGAATTGGGTTATCCGCTTGCCAGAAACACGTTTTGCCTGCTGTGCACGCGTGCGCCGTCGCGTGCACGCACGAACACTGCCGCACACGGCTGTCTGCGTCCATGTACACATATACGAGTGTGTGTATGTTCAATATAATGTCGTGCAGGCGGCTAAATAGGCGCGCTTACCTGTGTGTGTGTATATATACGTGCATACGTGGTAGCGAGAGAAGTTGCCGCACATCTACACACTTGTACGCATCAGCCTCCCCGCGGTTGCACCGAGTTAAGGTCGACTTGTTACGAAAGTTGTATCAAGTTGGCTCTCACGACTTCGACTTACCTTCTCTCTCTCTCTCTCTCTCCCCATCTATCTACCTCCCTGCCTCACTTTCCTCTTCCACTCGCCTTCTCTCCTTCTTGCCGAGTTTCTCTCTGCATCCGCCATGCATACCGCACGACATGGCTTATATTTTTGAGCTTCCACTGGGGATTCGACGTGGTTAGTTAATTGGCTGCTTATTTTTTAATAAATGTCTTTACAATTATTATTTGTCTAGTAAAACAGTAACTGTGATAAAAATTGTATACAAAACATAAAAATGCCTTCCGCTAAAAAAAGATATCAAAAGTATGGGTAATAAAACAAGTTCTTTTTACTATTACAGTTATAATTAAATATATTACTTACAATATTTAAATATTCAACGTAGACCAATTAGATAAAACATTACAGCGATACAGGTGTGCATGTGTGTAAAGTATGTATAAGAGAGAGTAAGAGCGCTCTCTGCGCCGATAGTATATGCGCACTAGTCGGGTCTGCTGAGTCGAACTGCCAGCACGGCAACATGCTCTGATAGCACAATTAATCATGTAGTGCCTAATATATTGTTAACTATTAAATAAACATTATTATTATTATTATTATTATTATTATTAAACCGATCCACTTTTTAACCTCTGAATTTAACGTGTACTAATTAGTTATATTAGGCTTTATTAAACAGGTATTGTTCATTAACATTCTGGTAAAATTCTCAACCATTTTCTAATTAAATAGTCATTTTTTCAAAACTTATTAAGCAAGAACGTTTATTATAAGATAACCCATTTACTATATACCTCTATATACATATACTGCAGAAAAGTTTAATAATCAAAATATATTATTTGAATACAATATTAATAAAAGTAGGTTTATATTGCAATACAATAATCCCTATAAGTTTTTGGTAATTTCAACATTAAAAAAATAGTTTTATATGATGAAAATATTGTAGCTTTCAGCGTATTGGTTTAGAGGAAATCAAATGAATATAGCATCGTATTTTATACAGTTAAGTAAATTTATAGTTACGAAAAATGTACTTAACGTTTACTATAAGTATTCTATATTATAAAATATAGTTTTACACTTCATAAAATACTTGTCAAAACAAATTAAGATAGTTGTTAAAATCATTATGTTTCCTCTCGCCGGGCCGAAAGTACCACATTCCCTCCCGGCGCAAAAACGGGAATGTGGCATTTTCGGCCTCGGTGGAAGGAAAAATAGTATACGCTCCACGGAAGTAAAATCAGACAGCCCACATCTCGTGTTTGTTATTTACACGAGATATAGACTGTCCAAGTTTTTTCCATAAAATGCATTTTTTAAATAAAATTAAGTTTTGTTCATCTTGAAATTTATTCTTGTTTCTTATTATTATAATTAATCAAGCAACATGAGCATGTGCATGAAGTAAATGTTTGATCGGCTGAACGCGACTTGATTTACAGATCCGCCTTTGAGCGAAGTTGCAGCGACAGGTTGTACAACGAATAATCCGGCAAGGCAGTCTGTCTCTCTCCCTCTGTCGACTCCTCGACTAGTCCCATTCTCCCGAGTCCGTCTTTGTCTTTCTCGCGGGGCGGTATATAGGCAGTCACGCCAACGGTTTCTCTGATTGTCTTTCGGCCGTGAGTCTCAAGCCAAGCAAACTTACGCGAATCAGCTCTTTATTCGCGGGCTCTCGAGGGCCGAAACTCCGACGGCACAGCTCGCCGTCGTCTTGCGTATCTCGTCCCGAATTCCATTCGACGCGTCTACGAACCGTTCCGTATAGCCCGTATCGTTTCACAGTCCACCGAAGCGCGCGCGCGCGCGACCCGCCTCAGGACGCAACACGCTTTGAGCGGGGGCCGGACTTGACTGACGGCCGGCCGTACCTGGAAATTCATCGGTTGCTCACGTCGTTGATGAAGATGACGATGACGACGACGACGTCGATGTCGGTGATGATGATGAACATGATACGATGATGATGATGATGATGATGAGGTTGGCGAGGACGGCGTGGCAGGGAGGATGGGATAATACACAAGCGCTAGGACCACCGCACACGCATTAGCTGTGTGCACTCTGCAGGGCTTGATCTAGCGCGAGTGGGTTACCTACTGACGTTCGACCCTCGCTGTTTACTTACGAAATATCGATAATTACGTCTTCCTTAAATATAGTAGCATCCTGGCAGATTTCTCAAACTAATATTAATACTTGTAGGGTAATATATTTTGTACCGATGTTTTTGTCTTGTTTATTTACAGTTTCTGATTAAACACTTCTTCCTCGTCAGAATAATGTTTCCTTCAATTATTGTTGTATTGACGTCTGATTATTTATAAATTAATTCTAGGAACATTTAATTTAATTTATTTTTCTACTATCTTAATAAACTATCTGTAAAAGATATCCGGATATATGCAAGTGTACGTGAGACAATTTGTGCGTGCAATTTAACATTGACAACATGTATTAATTGCTTGTTTGATTAAAAATAACGATGCTATCATAAAAACATGTTCCAGTGAAGAAAATAATTATAAAACAATCGTAGTGTAATTGATTTGCAGAAATAATTAGAAATTCATACGTAGATTGTAAAGGCAAAATACCGCAAAGATAGTAAAAGTGTCGGTATATTATTCGCAAGGCAAGAGTTTAATAGAAATTTTGGTGGCTTCTGAAATAGCTTGGGTGACTTAATAACGTGAAAATTTGAATTATTTACTCTCCATTACTGCAAGCTCGTAAATCGCCCAAGTTAAAAAAGCGGTAGCATATTTTGGCAAGCCGTCGTAATAAATTACTACGTTCTTCTGCCACATACTCCATATCCTCCGTTGTTCTAGCTATCTGCTTTTGAAAGATCCAGGTGCCATTAAATTATCGCTTTAAACCCTCCTCTCCTCCCCCATCCCACGCGCAAGTATATATAGGTAGATCACGCGGTGAGGCTATAGGGTGGCGACGATGGCGGTGATAGTGGCGGTGGTAGCGGCGGCGGTGGCGGCGGCAGCGGCACAGGAAGGATCGATGAATTCCTCGGTGAGCGACCAAGGCGCATAAAGCCCCGTGAATTGGTAATGAGGAATTCAGCGCGGAATTTAGTTTGATCGGCGCCCACCCGCCCGTCCGCCTGCTACACTCACCTACTACGCAAAAACACGGCAGGACACGTTTCTTAAGCATCTGCCGCGTCGAATCAGGTGCGATGGAATGCCTAATACAAAATTCGTCGGATCTATCCTACTTCCATTTTCTTCCCTTTTTCACTCTCCCACGCTGAATTTTATTCTAGCCTGCCGGAGACTGTAATGTAAAATGAGGAGAATTTGATTGTCACGGATCCTGAAACCCTCCCAGGAGGGATTTTTTTATTTTCCATTTTCCTTCTAAGTACATGCCTTAAATATTCATTGGAGATGGTAAAGCGTAATCTAATCGTAATACTCTCAAAAATTCACAGATGAGGTGTTGCGTGACTGAAATTTAAAGACTGTGTCGACACCTGCTGGCTTTTTTCATTTGACGACATAACTTTTAGTACAACTGTATGAAATGCATTTTTTAATGTGAAATAATTCTTTACGTATTTTAGTAACAAATTCTTAGCTAAGCCATTCGCACTTTCGCGCCTACACTGTTAAAAATGTTTTTCAATATACAATTGCATATTAAATTCAAGTTTCTTGTATATGAAACGTATTTTACTGTAAAGAAACTTAATTTTAATAAATTATTTAGGAAATTTAATGAAGTACTATGAAAATTCATAGAAAATTTATTAAAATTAAGAAAAATTTCATAGAAATGTACTCGAAATTTCATTAAGATTACATGCAAATTCAATAATTTGTATATGAATGTTGCTTCATATACATAACAATTTTTTAAATGCTTATAATAATTAAAAAATACGTTAGTTTACTATTTTCTTAATCACTTTTATACAGAATCTACTAACATGAGGATAACTTGGTTTTGGGGTTTGATTCCAAGTGACACAGTATCGTTTTTATCAATTTCGTACTCAATACTCGTAACATTTCTGCTTGATTTTGGAGTGGTTGTTAAAGTTATTTTGGCCTTTTTTTCCATTCTGGTACTCTGTCAGCCGTCACTATTTAAAATCAGTTGCTCAGCACCTCTACGTCTTTTCTTTGTTAGATATAGTCTGCATTTTATATTAATCGGATAGCCGTTTTTTCATACTTCTACCTCATTTATTATCTTGCGATAATCATAAGAACAACCGTAACTTCGACTTTAGTCAGCAGTGAGTTTTGCCAGTTATTGTATACCTACGACTAAACATGAACATTTTCTAAAATATCTAAAAACCGTGATTGCAAATCTTTACTCGCAACATCGAGAACATAATCTAGGAGGGCGAAATCTGTCGATATATCTTCATAAATTGTTTATTATAAAATATTTGAATAAACATAAATGTAAAAAAAAACAAAAAAAACTAAACATATACTAAATCCAATTTTACAAATAAGATTAATAACTATAAATTATTTTAGATTAAGTTTAAGTAATAAAATATTTTTCCTTTTACTTTTATACTCTTATTGTACATTGTGGAAAATTAAAATCGTGAAAGTAAAATTTGGTAAATTCACAATCTTGATTAAAAATTTTAATTTAGTCTGTTGAAATTTAATTAAGCCCTATTTTGAAGCAGTAAAACATTTATTAAGAGGGAAAGGTTCTAAAGTTTCTAAAGATAATTTTCGCAAAATAATTTTTCATTGTAATAAATTTTTCATTCTATAAATAATGTTGGTATTCTTTGGGAAAAAAACCTAAAATAAATCCTAATCAACAGATTTCTGTATGTAAATGATAAAGTTAATGGATATTGTAAAAAGACAACAATTACGCATCGATCGGTGGGCGTCAGAAAAGTGAGCCGCCCAGTTAGCGCTCGCAGCGTTCTAATCTACGCGTAATTCATGGTAAAACCCAATTAATCCTCCGTACACGCGTAGGGCAGAACTAATAGCTACATGCACTCGCGCGTTTGCCGCGAATAAAGGATTAGAATTTTAAGGGGAAAATGCATGGCTTAAAATCTTGAATACACATAAGAGCCGAGGTGGGCCAGCGGCGCGCCGCTCGCTCTTTGCAAATTAGATTAGAGAGAAAGAGAGAGACTACGCTTGTGCCGACTTTCCGAAACACGCAGCCGAAAAGTTAATTTACACCCGAGAGAACGCGCCGGCAAGCTTTCCTAGACGCGAACCCAGCCGCTCGCAGCTATTATTTCTCCGACTACGCGAAATTTCGATAGAAGCTACATATACGTATATATATGTAGACGGCACTGCGTGATGTTTACCAAAACTCCTGAGGGGCGCGCGCCGCGCCTCCTTATATCTACGCTAATAATGTATATATACATGCTCGAGCAGCGTACAGATACGCATTAATACGACAAAGAGAGAGACACTCGCACTGGCGCTTTCCCATTTCTTGCGCGCTTTTCCACGACACTCGCTCGCGAAAACTTTGCGCGACGTGCGCTCCTCGAGACATGTCTACACGCGCACACCATATATAACTGCATTCTGCCGACTCGGGAAATAACTCAGCTAATTATGTGCCTATTGTTTTTCATATTATTTCAAGCGACTTCCTTTGTTTCTATATTCTTTGGGTCTACCTGAATTACCCGACCAACTTTACCATTCTTCAAAATTCTTATTATCTTACTTTTCGCTTTTTAGGTGATTTATGCATAAATAAGATGTACATACAAACACTGTTTATAATACATAATAAGTTTTATGTGAATTTTAAGTCAATATATATTTACCATAGTAAAGTTTTCATTAGAAAACAGTACAACAATCGTAATTGGTTGTTAATACGAGTATTGAACAGAAGCTGTACTTACTTCAGTTAATGCATAGTTTTATGTTCGATTATTGTAAAAGAAGGTAACTATATCACAACTGAGTTTAGTGTATTTTTTGTCAACATTACTAAAATATTACACCTACATCATATATAATTTGGATAGACAACATAGTTAAATAACATTTTTGTTAGAACAGTGACAGTTTTATAGAATAGCGATACGTAGAATATCGGTACTTTTTCAGTGTTCTTCATCTAAAATAATTTGTTTAATTTTTATGCATACTCGCATACAAGATTATTGGCTAAATACAAAAGAAACAGTCACAAACGCAGAAAATTACGTTAATAAATTTAACGT
>JAWWEQ010026744.1:0-25158 GCA_035583055.1 Torymus tubicola | reverse complement strand
TTTTGGAAGACTATGTGTAGACAGATTGTTCAATTTTAACAATGAATTTGAAAGTTTTTATTGGGGAGGCCGATGATGATGTTGGGGTGCTATGTTTCGCAGTTTTTTGCCTCTGGAATAAGCAGTTAGTAGACACGTGAAATATGATAAAACAATATCAGTTCACTTTATTGAACAAACACTAAGATTTTATTTTATTATAAATGTCTCTGATGTTATTCTTCATTTGCATCACTTTAATAAACGAGTCACACTAATGACAAGAAAATCCCTTGCAGTTGAGTATTAATAAAAAATCGGAGCTGAGTGGACCAGAGTATCGTTGAAAAAAATTCATGAAAAGATATTCAAGCTGCCCGCTGTTGGCGATGTGAAGTCTATATGTATCATTCGAGTAATGTTTTTAATAGAAGATTTGTCTACGACACATACCGGCGTAAAGTATAAGCACTCGGATCGCGCAGCACATGAAGCGCACAATATTCAATTGAATTATTACCAAACAGTATTCTGGGCGAATTCAAAGATCAATAATCAATTATCTAAGAATTTCAGCATTTTTAGAGCCGAAATATTCTTATAACTAAAACAAAAGACCTAATGGAGGAAAAAAATACATAGGTTTAATTTTTTTTTTTTATTGAAAATTATTTTTCTGAGTTGGGCAAAAGCGGAAACTCGGAGCTGGGAAAGTCTCCTTGAAAGAGAATGTTTAACGTAGTAAATGAAGTTATAAAAACATTTAATAAACGTCTTTTTCTAAAACTTTTGTTTCAAGACGAAAAAACATAAAATTCTACTGTCGATAAGGTAGAAATTCAAGTTACTCCTTATAGTGTCTTTTGTTGATTTTATATATTATGGAATATAATTCGATTAGCATTTAACATGTAATTATTTAATTCATCCTTGAGAATGCTTTACGTATGTTTGCTATAGTACACGAATTTCATAAAGGCTTCATAGCAGAACGATGTTAAAAGTCAAGTTCAAATAAAAAATCGCTTTATTTTGGTAAATAATAGTAAAATTACGTATTAAAAAAAAAGAAATAAAATATACACCTAAACTAGTTCTACTACTAACAATACGTCTATTATTATTACTATTAAAAAAAATTATAAATAGTTTCGAATGATTCGATGATATACACGATAAATCCATTAATATGACTAAACCTCTATTTTATAATCTTCAACGCTATTATCCAAACATATTGACTGGGAATTTCTTTATCAACGTGAACTCGATTACCCTCAGGCGCGAAGTTGCTGCGCAAAATAGAACGGGAAAGTGAATCCGGCTATATGCATTACTACTGTACGAGAGGGGCAGGCGTAACTTTCGCGCAACGAGAAATAAACAAGGCTGAAGGGAACGAGACTGACTGAAAAATAAACCAGACAAGCCTGTGGTATAGCGAGGGAGAGAGAGAGAGAGAGAGAGAGAGAGAGAGAGAGAGAGAGAGAGAGAGAGAGAGAGAAAGAAAAGTATGAAAAATAAGGCGGAAGGGAAGGTACGAGTATATACGACAGGTGTACGTAGCGCGACACGGCAGATGGAAAGAGAGAGAGAGAGAGAGAGAGAGAGAGAGAGAAGGAAAAATGAAAAAAAAAGAAGAAAAGAAATATCATATGCGAAAAATATCGCGTGTTTCGTGGAATAGGAAAATGAGAATTCGGGGAATTTGAATATGAATTTTTTCAAATTCTATACAGAATTTGCCGGTGGCAATGTGGTTTAACGCGTAATATGCGGTTTTGCAAGTCATTCTCGTGTGACGTGAAGAAAAATCACATTTTGGTACAAGTGCGATAAAACGATTTTTACACCATAATGGAAAAAAATTCTGATTACATATATATATACACTGCTCGCAATTATCAAGGGGAATTAACAAAAGCATATCAACTGATAAAATGCAGTTAATTAACAGAAAAAAGAGTGCGCATGAAAAAAAACGAAAGAATAAAAGATCTTCTTGATAATAAGTAAGATATACGTATAACCGTTATATATATAGATCTCGACATCTCCATGAGAACTACAAAGTAAAAGGAAACAATTGGTTCCTCAGTCTTCGATCCGAATAAAGGACATTGCCTTGAAAGGCAAAACTCAAGAGATCTGCGCACCATCCAATATCATTATACAGATATAAAATGACATTTCACATTTTGCAAATACGTACATATACGTATACGTAAACGTATTTTTAAAAACGTTATTTTTTTTTGCGAAACACGAGAGCCCTGTTGTAAAACTTTGTATGGAAACTCACGAGTAACGCGTGTATATATGCATGTGCACCCAATGGCCGGGAGAGAGAGAGAGAGAGAGATTTTGTTATATCTGACCTACTTTTACACGCGAGATTATAAAACGAATGCTTTTTGCACTTCAGCGCACCCTTCTTTTCGAAAAAAAAAGGAAAAGATTCTCTCACATATACACTCTCCCTGCTCTTTTTTCATTTTCTAAGAATATATAGTACAATTATATACTTGTATATGGTTATCATTATACATAAAACGAGAGAAACGAGATAAGAAACAAAAATTAATCTCCTCAATCTTGTCGATTCGATTCTCTTTTTCCTCGTTCGCGGAATACAAGCGCCGAAAAGGTCATACTATATACGCGCTTGCGTTGAATCACGCAAGTCGCAGAAGGAGAGAAGAGAACGCGCCAAGAAGGTTTTCGTGAGCGCGTGTAGACCTCGCGTACAAAAAAAAAACATAGACACATGAGAGATACGCACGGAGTTTGCTCGAATAGACATTGCAAATGAATGACTCGTTGGCTTGTAATTGCTAATCCGAAGGAGAGAGTGAGAGGAGCGAGGGAGAGAGAGAGAGAGAGAGAAGAAAGAGAGGAGGAATGAGAAGGAGTAAATAGCGGAGAATGGAGAGAGAGGGAGAGAGGAAGAAGGAATAAAAAGCAGAGAAGAAGAAGAAGAGAAGGAGGGGGAGGAGGAGGGGTGGAGGAGAAGAACGAAGAAGGTCGAGAATAAATCGGGAGCGCTGAAAAACAACCGTTCGAAGAGCGCGGAGAGAGAACGAAAAGAAAGACGAGAGAGAGAGAGAAACGGGCGAGCGCGCTCTTGTATCGAAGCGAGAAAGAAAGAAGCTTCCGACGTGAGAGAGCGAAAGAAGAAAGAAAGAAAGAAAGAAAGAAAGAGCGAAAGAGCTCGAAAAAAGAGGGAAAATCGAACAAAGGATCCTACGCGCGTTCGCGCTCGCTCGCCCGGACGGGGCGCAGAGAAAGGAAAGACGCGTACTATATACTCTCTTTCTCTCTCTCTCTCTCTCTCTCGCTCTCTTTCCTTCCAAGCCGCGCTCGTATACAAAAAGAAGCGAGCGAAATGAAAGGAGCGGAGAGTAGGAGGTGGAGGAGGAGGAGAAGAAAGCTCTCGAGAAAGGGGCGAGAGAAAGAGAAAGAGAGAGAGAGAGAATCGAAAAGGGCTGCCATATCCCTTCCCCTCGAGCGGGGAGGGGAGGAGAGCAAGAATATTCGCCGGGGAAATTCAACGAAGGAGGGGAAGATATCTCACAACGTAGAACGCGCACAGTGGCAGCGTCTTATCTCTCTCTCTTTCTCTCTCTCTCGCTCCTGCGCGCGCTACTTTACTTTGTTTCTAGCGGCCAGGGCGCTTTTTGCTTTATGATTTTTCGCCGGTAAGGTTGACGCGAGGGCGGAAGAGCTTTTTTGGAGGACGAAGGCTGCGCTTTCTGGTCTGCTAAGGCGACGGACGACGAAGAGGAAATGTTCTTGAAGCTAGAGGAAGATCGATGCTTGGGTTGTTATGCTGTAGGGAGAGAAAGAGAGAGAAAGAGAGAATTATTAGGGCATTTTGTTGTGAAATTTTTGTTATAATGTTAAGTATAATAATTTTAAATTTTTGCTTTGGTTTTGGTATAACAGGTTTCAAATGAAATAACGCGATTACACGAAATCTGTATTCGCATTTTTATAAGTGTTTTTTCATTTTAGAGCATTAGGAAAAAATGTGTAATTATCAAATTAATATCGCGCTTGAAAATGGTTAACTTAATTTAAAATGTATAATTTGAAGTAAAAGTTATTTAACGTCGAAATCAATTCATGTAAAGACCACATAACTGAGATTATACACGCACAGACACACACGTTTTTAAAATATGCAAAAAATATATAAAAAGGTCATTTTATCTATAATATTCATGGGTACAATGAAAAACCCATTTTTGGAAACCTTCAAAAACTCGTGATCGAAGGAAGATTGGAATTCATTTAAAAATACATTGCAATCGTCAATCATTATAGCGCACGTATTATACAAAAACCTTTACTCTATCTAAAATCAACTTCTAAAAGTGACATTATCCAAAGCTCTGCAATTAAAATCTTAAGAAACTACATTCTATTACAATTATTACACAAACTTTCAGCGTAAAATACGCACCTAATTAATTTTCCACAGCGCACACAGTATTATACGCGCGCCCTTTACCTTCCTCCAGCTTCTCTCTTTGCCGCGCTTTACATTTTCGACTTTCTTCCTTCATTTCGGTCTTTCTCTCTTTCTCTCTCCCTTCGCTAATGAAATACGCGAATTCTTTGTTACTCCCGTGATTTTTCGCTCCCTCTTTCTCTTTCTACACGCTCAACAAAATTTTTTTCTCCCCCTCCTCTGCTATTTCATTTTATCCCTTTCATTACGTCCCTCACGCTCGCTCACGCGCAGATATATATATATATATATATATATATACATGGAAAAATGAATTTTCAGTCTGCCGCTCGCATAATCCTACCTTCGTCTTCTCTTTCTCTCTTCTTTACTCTCGGATTCGCTTTCGACGAACGCCTCTGTGCATACACATACACACACACACACGTTTTTCCCGCGACATAAATTTTCCCCTCTCTCTGCGCGCGCTTTTGCGCAAAATAAAATAGAGCGCGCGCAGCGAAAGCTCGCTTTGTTTTAAGCTCCGCGCTTGTATGTATATATATATATATATATATATATATACATAAGCATACCGGGAAAAGTGTTTCTTTGTCCCCTCCCCCTTGAGATTTTTCTAAATGCATTGGAGTATAAATATATAAAGTTGGGTTCGCGTCTGTCTCTCTCTCTCTCGTCTTTTTAATTATCGCTCGTTACAGCGGGATGCTGGGAATTAATTGTGATTTGATGGTGGTTGAAAGGCACGTTGACGTTTTTAATTTTGTTAATTATTAATTAACATTAAAATGTTTTAGGTTGAATCTATGTAAAATTACTCTTAAAATTGTAGTCATTTATCAATACTATCTTTCACTAAAGTGCTGTAAAATAAAAAGATAGTGTCCAGATGGCATTTAGAAAATTATCATACATTGTGATGGTACAAAATTACTTAAAAAAAAAGAAAGAAAAGAATAAATGGCCAGTCCCGTCATTTCTAACGTATATAATACACCGAAACGACTATACGTAGTTGAATTCGAAGTAATCCCGTCAAGACACTTGGCATACGGTAAAATTAATGAAAGCCCGCAGCATTTTTCCATCATTATCAACACTTTCACCAGCCACGCCAACAAGCTGTCGAGTCACACCGTTTGGTATTAGTCTCGTAAAATGATAATGCATTCCGCATTCCATTTCATTTCAGTCCCGAAAGTAACAAGCGAAAAATCAAAACACTACTATTCGCGCGTCTTATATATATATATATACATTAGTCATATGTATAATTGCGTAATTTACTGTACGAGTAGTGGTTCCGGAACGCGAGAGTCATTTTTGTCATACGTTTACGTTGAAAATGAGCTTCAAGATGGTGAATATACAATTGTACATGGTATAGGGTTTTTTTTTTAATTGGCAGGTGTTAGCAAGGAAGAAGATACTGCGTTCGATTGGCTGTGTAAGGTATAGCAATTGATTGTGATGTGAGGTATCGGGTGACGTGTGTAGGTATAAGAGAAACGTAGAGGAATGTAACTATATGATGAAAGACAATTTTGTAATTTATCAATCTAAGGTATCATTCAATAAAAAGGATTGTTATATATTGGTAAAACCTTTATTTTTCTGAAAATTCAAATCAAAATGCACTATTTAGTGTATGTTTTTTTTTTCTTTTTTTTTCATTAAAAATACCAATAATTTAATTTAATAACGCATAAACAATGTGTTTTATAAAAAATAAAACAAGTATCAAAGTCCATTAGTGTCTCAAATTTTATTACAATAATATCCGTCAGTCCATGGCTACAATTTTTTCATTAAAAGACATTCGTACCTAGGTAGATGTGGAGTTCTTCGAAAAACAATGATCAAATCTTAAAAATTTCGTGAATTCAGAAAAAAACGCTCATTTTCATCATTTTTGACGATTTTCAAATGCACGTAACTTTGCACTGAATTGTCCGATTTTAACCATCTTTAGCTTAAATCAAAGCTCTATCCTCGTACTTTAATTAATAAAATGTACAAATACGTTGACATATTTGGAATGATAATATTGATTTATAATTGATGACTACTTTTCGTCAATTTTTCCCACGTTAAAATCCCATAAGAAAAATTGATTTAACGGTAAAAGGGTGTCACAACGTCGTTTTCTTTGGTTCCATGTTCTTATCGCTTCTTCTATGATCCATAGAATAAGAAAAAAATTACTTCAGAGATCTGCCTCGAAATTTAATTTTGGTCGTTTTTTGAACCAGTTTAGGACAAAGTTTTCGAAGAGTTCCACATATATAAGACAGTAAAACCCAAATTATCACCATCTCTCCGTGCAAAACGCTTCTCTTTTCAAAAACCATCTTTTCAAAAACCTTCTTTTCAAAAAACCGTGTAGCTATACCTAACGAAGCTTCACTCTCCACTTTTTCTCATTTTTTCACCAACCCCAAAAGACATTACATCTCTCTTACCCGTCGAAACAGGGAGAGAGACTGAAAAATCGACGTTTTGGCTGAAAATGAAGTAAGCATCCATCTCTCTATACGCTTTGCCTTCACGCTCTTCTTCATCCATTCTAAAGAACTTCTCTATCTCTCTCTCTTACTTCTTTTTCTCCTTCTTCTTCTCTATACATGCATCCTCCTTCTCTTTCACTTGCCTCGAGTTTCCGCTATATAAGACAGAGAGAGAAAGAGAGAGAGAGAGAGAGAGGGGAAGGTGCGACAGTGACAAAGCTAACGGCACCTTTGTAGGTCAAAGCGAGAGAGTCGCTCGCTCGCAAGGATCTTTCTCTCTCCCGCTCTACTCTCTCTCTCTCTCTCTCTCTCTCTTGCTTCTGCGCGAGCAGTGGCGGCGCGCGCGCGCGAAGAGAGTGGGAGGGATAGAGAGCGCAAGCAAGAGCGGCGGCGCACGCGTGGTGATGTGCGGAGAGAGAAGGGAAGAGAGAGAGAAAAGGAAGGAGGAGGAGAATGTCGGGGTCCACAACAAAATCGCTTAATCGCTTCGCGCCACCGTCCGCGCCAGCACGCGCAGCGCACCGCAGAAGCACCAGCCAACAGCAGCAGCAGCAGACCGTCGTAGTATAGCAACAGCAGCAGTCGTCGTCGTTGTTGTGTGTATATATATACATATATATTTACGCGCGCGTGGTTCGCGGTATTATACATATATATATAAAATACATATATCGTGCGGTCGACAGACAGTGCGGGAAATTCGAATATACATACAGAAAGAAATAAACGAGTTTACAACGCGAGTGTGTACGTGAATTGACATGACATGACAGTGCTACGTAACCGCGTGTGAAAGTTTTGCAGGGTTTTTGCTTTTCGTATTTCTTTAGTTTATTTTTTTGGTTCTATCATCATTGGTTGTTGTTCCTGGTGATTTTATACATATATATCTTCTACTCTCGGAGTGTTTCGTTTTTTTTTGTGGTAAAAGAAGGTGTAGGAGAAAGGAGAGAGTTAGAGAGAGAGAGTAGAGGAGTGAAGAAGGTGCGAGGGGCGGTTGCCGCCTCCACCCCCCCTGAGAGAGAACGGGAGCCAAGGAGAAACACGTCGCCGTACATCCTTGCGAAACTTTGGTGAGTGCATCAGACATATACACATATACACGCACGTATATAGTAGTGTAGTACTTACTACCTTCTTGTTTACTTGCACGTATATATATATATACACGCTTTGCTGTTATGCGGTTGTTTGCTATATATACCACACGCGTGCACGCATTACAAAGTATATATATATATATAGAAAACTTTCTCGCGCGAGTTAAATTCCAGGACGTTTTTTTCGGCGAATATATACATACTATACGCGACCTTTGTTTCTTCTTTCTTCGACTCTTATGTGTGTATATATTCTTATATGTATCTCGTTCGTAGAACCGCGAAGTTATTTTTTTTCTTCTTTGGTATAGTAGTAGTAGTAGTGAGATGGTAATAATCTGGATATGCTGTATGCAGCGGGGTTTTATCTCGCGCGACATTGAGAGGAAGATAACTTTCTTATCTCTCGCTATGGGTCGCGCTTTGGTTTGCTGCTATATACTGTTGTATTACAACTGAGTATATACAACCGCGACACAACGAGATTCGATTTAATGTGAAATTACGCTATGGGATTTGTGCTGATAGTTTAATGGCTGATAGTATAGCAATGCGTCCTACGAACGACTAACACGGAGATAACGACGTGATTTTCTGGGGGGATTTGGAATTGTAAGTACGGTGGTTGTAGTACGCGAATACCTACGTCGTTGACAGCTAGTAAACAGTGTAGCACGCGGCGGTTCGATTGTTATATGCTTTATTTATTGCTGTTGACTTTGTAATAATGTATAGTTTTAGGACACAAAATTTAGCATTATAGTGAATCGTTAGTGTATAGTGAAAGTTAGCGCTTGTTTTTTTATTCTGCAACTGTTATTATGTCGTTTTGGATAAACCCAACTCCAATGGAATTCGCTTTCGTTCGTTAACTATTATTTTAAAAACTTGGAATATCCCACCGTTCACAACCAATACGAACATTCAATTCTACACCGTAAAGAAAAAATGCACACTATACATATATACAGCTGCACACTATATATACACGCACGTTGAGAAAGCTTTAAAGGCCCCGCGCGCGCGTAAATAAAAGCGTCACGTGACCGGGTCATTCACTAGCCTGCGCCGGCGCTACTATACACTACTACTACTACTACTACAAAAAAATCACCCGGACACAATGCACGAGGTTACCCTCTCTCCTCGTACCAAAAAAAAACGACTGCTACCGTATGACACGCGTGCCGGTGTATACCACGTGCGAGTGTATATATATAATAATATCCGTACCGGTGCTGTAGTAGGTAATTAACCTTTGACACACACACACATATACGCGGGTGATGGGATATGTTGAATAAAATAATGATATTAAAAATAATATGTATACCGGGTAACTGACACAGCTTTCGTTTTACAATTTTTACCCAACAGATAACGGATATAGACACACACGTATTATACACGGATAAAAAAACGCGCAGTTGTTGGAGTTTAACGCTGAGGGTGTCTCTCGGCGGTATATAGCGAAGTTCCATGTCGATCGACGAGGGACAGACATCGCAAGCAAAAGCGCGTCGTCGCTGAAGAACAGAGCGACGCGCGCGCGCGCGTAGAGGAGGAGGTATAGGACGAAGAGGAAGAAGAAGAAGGAGGAAGAAGAGGCAACAACGGAGAGTAGCTGAATTACCGGCGTCATGGTGAGGTAGGGATCGATGTCACGTTTTATTTTTTATTTTGCTTGGTTTTGGGAATGTGGAATATGATTGTTAGCGATGTTAAATGCTTATAGGCTATGGCTGGTTGATGTGTATAAGTAGCTATGTGCGTTAAATATCATATTTGTTTTATGATATACATTTCAATTTTAGTATGCGATTTGTGTATGAATTTGCGAGACCTGTGAAATTTCAAGGATTTATGAATTTTTTTTTGTTTTTATATATATAAATCCCGTACCTTTTCGAGCTTTTGAAATCTTTATATTTTATATAAAAATGGGGAAAATTCGGTTGAACTTCGTTTTATATTCCGAAGAAGCTTTATCATATCTACAATTTTGATATAAAAATTAAAAGCCTACAAATTATACATTCTAAATGATAATCTACAAACACACAAAAAATAAAACCAACCACCAGCTTCCACCAAAGAACCTCAATCGAACCTCACCTCAATGTATGTATCTCAAACAAGAACAAAAGTTCACTGCAAGACTCTCTGCTGACCTACATCTTGGAAGAAAACCAGTTTCCTCGTATATACCACCGCTGTACGATATATCGATAATATAAAAAATCACACGAGAGTGCCTAGACGAAAATGACATTGACACTTGCGACGTGTAGAATCGATCCAAACGTATAAGAAAAAAAAAGTTTGGTTACTTATATATACCTACATCGGTACCTCGAAATCCTCACCTACTTGCACTTGGTGTACATCCTTACTGTGTGCGAACAATTCAGCGTTTCCGCGCAAGTCGAGTTGTATATATCGCTCTTATACGTCCGTTCTCCTTTTCAACGCGATATCGTGCCTATCCACCTTCGTGGTCCGTCTTGTTTCTTTTTCTCGTTTTTGTTTCTTCTTAGTCTCTCGTTTGTGCGTACAGGACCTTGATTTATCAAGATGATCGCTTAATATTATAAAATGTTTGTTTTCGGTTTACATTAAAAGTATTGACTACAGGTACCGAGATATATCCTAAAATGGTAGTATAAATCCCCGAGGATACAATTACATAGTCCTGACATTATTTCCAATAATCCTGTACCATTACACTTTTTTCAACCTCCACATACAGACAAATCCTCAATCATCAACACACGTTGCATGTGAACCCCAAACAAACAAACCTACCTTTCCTTACAACATCGCGACTATATACAGCTACCTGTCGCTTTTGCAGCGTACACGTGAAATCGGTCCCCTCTGTCTCTCGAAAAAGCGGAGCACTCGGGCACGCACACACATACACGCACGTGTACATTTTTTCGAGCGGTCACGTGTGTATACATGTATATGTGTAGTAAAGTTGCGTTACTATATATCTTGACGTCACATATAGAAGGGGGGATGCAATTATATGGTTTCTCTCTTTCTTTTTATTTGCTTCTTTTACAAGAGTACATTAGCACTTCGAATTCCACCTAATTTCCAATTCACGAACGACGCGGTTTCAAGTAACCTTGAACCGCTCTCTTGGCAACCACTTGTTTCTCCCTTCGCATGTATCTGTGTATGTGGGTATATATATACACATACACACACACGTTCAGAACAGTTAATTTGCACGTGGGAGAGGAGAGAGAAAAAGAGCGGAGCGCAGAACAGCCTATACCCATGCGGGTTTTAATTCGATTTGGTGTGGGGTGGTGGTACATCGTACAAACGCTTTTGAGAATTAGCAAGTGGGGGTGGTTTTTTTTTATTTAACGTGGATTAAGTGAAAAATGTATTGGGTGAAAGTGTGAGAGTATGTGTGAGAGGAATGAAGTGGTAATGGATGGTACTGAGTAGGTTATTAAGTAGGCCGAGCGTTGATCCTTTTTCGAACAATAATTGGTTACCTTCGCTTTTTAGGTCAATTTTAAACGGCTTGCATTCCAGAAATGTGTATATGTATAATACGGCCCTTTCGTTCTCAATCACAATTATTTATATATCTATATACACTCAGAAAAACGATCCTCCGGCTCCGAAATGAAATTCCTCCCAAGAAAATCATCCTGCTATAAAAAAGGATTCCTCCTACACCAAAAAATTTCTTCCTTCCTGAAAAATCATCATCTTACTATAGGAATATTGACTTCTTGTTGCAAGATAATTCCTCCTTCCATAGGAAGATATTCCCATGGCCCTATTTTTAGTGGAAATCCTCCTCTAAAATTGAAAATTGCTCCACCATTACAATTAGTGGAAAAAATTACTAATTTATTAGTGCATATTTACTATTTCATTCAATAGTTTTTTAAAACTACTAATTTAATTTGTATTTTCTACTAATTTCATTAGTAGTTTAAAAAAAATACTAATCAAAGAGTGAATATTTACTAATAAATTAGTAGTTTTTTCCACTAATTGAAATAGTGAAGCAATTTTCACTAATTCAACTTTAGAGAGTAACAAGCAGATTCTCATATCGTTTTCTGAGTGCACATATTAACGAATATAATTTAATTCAAATCCCTTACGCACCGACGAGACCGGAAATGCTACTTTACCCTTTACACCCAAAAAACCACTACGTTACCTTTCCAGCACCGTTAAAAAAAAACATCATTTAATCCATTTCTATTAAAAATACTTTCCCATCCTCTACATACCACACCACGACCATCTAATTACCACACAATCCGAAAAACCAACACCTCGCGCTTCTTTGAAGTATAATAGAACCTCGCACTCGAAAATCGAGCAACGGTATACGGTTGCTTGCTTACTTGTCTGCGCGAATAGCGGAACCGGAAAGTGGGCCACGACCGGAAACCGGGTTCCCGCGGAGAACTACTGAAGAAGGAGAGAGAGAGAGAGAGAGACAGAAGAGAGGCACAGAAGCGCATCGCAGAGAGAGAGAGAGGCAGCATCGAGAGCAGTGGTTGTTATATATTTCGTGACAGCCGAGGGTTTTTTTTTTTTTTTTTAACAGTGATGTATTGATGAACGATGAAGATCGACAGATTTTGAGATTTTCGAAACGCTATATACTTGAAAATTTTCCTGACTATATAAAACAACAACACTCCACAACCTCTTTGTACCGCGCATTACAAAACCACGTAGCAACGATTTTCCTCAACAAACCAAAGCAGCGCTCGCTCGCGCGCGTGTATATACCATTCACCTAACCAACCATCCTAGAAAACTCCTCTCCCTTCTCTTCTTTCCTCCTTCTTTTCTCTCTCTCTCTCTCTCTCTCTCTCCTTCACTTTTTGCAAGCGATTTCACGAGCCGGGCAGCAGCAGCAGCAGCAGCAGCAAATCGAGGCCGCGGCGACTCGCGCGTGCGCACGAGAGAAAGAGAGCTGAGAGCAACAGCAGCAAGAGATCGTAGCCGTCGTCGTTTTTCTTCTCTCCTCCGGTTTCTCTCGACACGCAGATGCACGCGTATATATATATATATACACGCTCGTTAGCGTGCTTTTTTCCTCTCGCCTCTCTCTTCTATACTTTTACACAGGACGAGATAATACGAATAGTAGTAGTAATTTTGATGTATATATAAGTGCGAGTGATTAGGTCTGCTTCTGGTTAATTAATTATTACAGATGTTCACGGTTATATACCTATATACTTTGCAACAAATATGGTTTCACCACACCGCAGATCATACTTAAACAACAGAAGTATACGCGTCGTGGTTTCTCTCTCTCTATCTTTCTTCGCAGCTCACCTGGGCAGCAGCAGCAGCTCAGCGGGCACCGTGATAAAGAGAAATGCCGCCTAGAAAGCAGGTCTCGCGCTCGCGCTGGCGAATCTGGGTTATACCGCTGCTGCACACGTACACATCCTTTGCAATTTTATACCCTCTCTCTCTCTCTCTCTCTCTCTTTCTCTCTTTCTCGGCTTTTATCTCTTGCACGCGCGCGCAAAGAGCGTTTCCTTTCTCTCTCTCTCTTGGTAGCTCGAAGCTTTGAGCTTTGAGACCAACGCGCGAGCATAGACTTGGGGGTACGGTGATGGCGCAGAGAGAGAGAGAGAGAGAGAGAAACGTCGAGCTTTTTGTTGCGAGGGATGAAAAGAGAAGGGATAGGTAGAGCTGATGTTTCTTCGTGACGGTTGGGTGAGAGGGTATTTGGCATGGATTATTATTGTTGACGTGCGGTGGGGTGGACATGGAGATGCTGTCCTTTTATTTTATATTGTAATGTTGACGTAGAGGGTCGATGGGTGAAAAAGAATTTACGGGGGCTGGGGAAGAGGAATGTTAAATGATTTTCAAGAAATTTATAACAAAACAATTAATATCAAACCTAATCGAACATTCAACTCCTTCAACTATTTATCCTCTATATAAATTCATCGACTTCTCTCTATACCCACAGTACTTACTTTATCAAAGACCTTAAATTGACAAAATACACGGGTGGCAATAAAAGCCCAACTTTTTGCTCGTATATCCGCGCGTACTATACTACTACTACTACTACGATCGACGACAGCACACACGGAGCGGCGCCTAATTGACTCTTTAAGCGCGTTGAGTATACACAGGTCCGCACACGGGGTTTCTTGTGTCGCGCACGCCGGCCGTGCAAATATGAGTAACTTGTTGCTGATTCGTGTATAATGTGACGAAGGGAAGTGTAACCGAGCGTGATGAATTTTACCGAGATGTTTTTTTGGTCTGGTCGTTGTAGAAACGAGTGGGAAGAGCGATAAGAAAAAGTTGTATATATATATATATACGTAAACGTCAGTGTAAAGATGAATAAATATTTAGAGTATATTTTAAAAATATCATCAAAATATCAATTCAACTTATGATAATTAATAATACGATTCTCTGATATATACGAGTACACTCGATTTCAATCAACACTACGTATACGCTTCTACTTGACCAATTATTAAATCACTACTAAAACCTTATATCCTCAACATCTTTCCTTCGTAAATTTCCCTCAACTTATCCATATACTCACCACCACTTTTTAACCACCTCACAGTCTCTCTCTCTCTCTCTCTCTCCTCTCCTCCGTTCACCTACCTACCTACCTTTGCACGCTGAACTTGACGATTCGCGGCTGCAGCGGTCGCGCTCTCCAATCGTTCGCGTAGCTCTCTCTCTCTCTCTCTCTTGCTCTTGCGCGCGCGACCTAGAAAACATTTCAAAAAGACGTTTTCCCGTTCACCCGCGCGAACGAGCGAGCGACCTGTATATATATATATATGCCTCTCTGCTCACTCGCGCCTTTCCCTTCGTTCTCCTTTTACTCACCTCTCTCTGTACGGCGGTTCTTCGCAAGAGAGGAGCGGATCTAGGTTGGACGGCCACTGCAAGAGGAACGAGAAAAAGAGAGGAGAAGAAGAAGAAAGGAATTTGGGTTTTTAGAGTTACATATTTGTACCAATGATTTTGTCTATCCTTAGTATTTTATCATATCACATTAATCACATTGCTATACACTACTGCATTTCACTTTTATCATGCTCAAAAGCCAAAAGCTCGTGTCGACTCCTTCGTAATTTAGCATACAGCGAGAAGCTCTCCTGCAGCGAAGAATGCAAGAAATCTCGGATAGCGAGAGATATATAAATTCGCGCGCGTTCGTTGTTCCGGAAGCTGTTTTGTTTATGAATAATAGCTGGAGCGAATATGAGAGGAGGGAGAGGGGTAGAAGAAAAAGACGCGCGAGCAGTTGAAGTCAGTAATATAGTAGGAACCGTTGGATGTATACAGAAGGAAAATGTATATGGAAATGATGACGTACAATCGGATAGGAAAAAGCGGAAATCCAGATTCTCGTTTGTTGGCATGAGTAGACGAAAAGTATATTCTTCTCGTATACGTAAAAACGTATATATACATATATAACGTATTTTATTTCAACCTAATCACAAGCCATCGCCTGCGCAATCGGTATATCTAATAAACTACAATGCAATAAGCATCAATGTGTAGACATATATCTCAAGAAAAAGAATATACATATACACACTGTTAACGATCGTTTGCCCATATATACTGAAAGCCAGAAAGTCCACATATACACACTTGTATATAACCAAGTTTTACTTTCCGACACGCTGCGCTAAAAGAAAAACACAAAGGTCTTTCTCTTGGGCATGTGTATAGAAAAATCGCGAGAAAAATAAAGACGCGGGGTCAAATAAGAGAGAAAAATATCTATATATATACAAGCGCGCACGCAAGAACGAACGAAAGGCACACTGCAAAAAGATGAAACCCGTATAAGTATATATATGTATATATACAAGCGGGTAAGCAGACAGAAGGAGGACGAGGCGGACGCGCGCACCGTTATATAGATATGAGGCATCGTAAGAGAGAGAGAACGAAACGAAAGAAGTAAAGAAGACGACGACGACGACGCAAAGGGGGAGAGAAAAAAAAAGGTTCTCTCGAGCGAGACGACGACGCACGTGCGTGGGAGAGAGCGATTGAGACGAGAGAGAGCGAGAGAGAGGGAGGAGGGAAACGCGGGAAATAAGGAGCGTCTGTGCGACGCCTAGATGGAAAAGAGGCCTTGCACACACACACACACATATCCTTTCCAATCGAATTGAACTATACGCGTCTGCAGCTTGCTTGGCTCTTTTTCTCTCCTTTGCACGCGGCTTTGTCATTTTCTCTTTGTCCTCATTTCGCTCTTTCCATCTCTCCTAATATCCTTCTCTTTTCATCTTCGCGTCCCGTTCTATACACCCGGCATTCCTAATCCGGCTGTGCGGTTATTATTATTATTATTTTTTGTTCGTCTTCTTCTAATCCTTGTATAGACGTCCTTTTGGAGAAGTTTATTCGGGAATGGTCGTGATTTACCGGCTAATTTATTGTGAAAATTAATTTTACTTATACATAACTTTTTCGACGATAAACTTATGTTTCTCGTTATGAAGATAATTCGCGAACCGCACGGGGATGCTAACGATATATACGCAGCTTCGTTCACGTTTCATCTTTCAAATGCACGCACGCGCGGTGTCTGTGTACGTATGTTCCTCGCAATCGCTCCCGGGCAAAACGTAAAAGGGAGGGATAGAGAGAAAATTTTATACAATCCCACGAAAATTTCCAACCTCGCGTTTTAGACGCGTATACGTATATATATATATACGTATTACGTTCTCTCGTCTCTCGTCTCTCTCTCTCTCCTTTCCCTTCTCTTTTGCGCCCCCCGCCTCTTCACTCTCTTTCCTCCGCCGTCGTCGTTTCTCTCTCTTGTGCGCTCGCTCGCTTCTATGTGCGCAGTGACTCACCAAAAGAGAGAGAGAGAGAAGGAGAGAACTGAACTTTGCCACTCTCCTTTGCCTCTCTTCTCTGTCTGTCTGTCGCATATATATATACATCTCTCGCTTATCCTACTCCTCCTCCTCCTCCTCCATAGCTCCCTTCGTCTGCCTTTCTCTCCGTCTCTCCTTTCATTCGTCGTCTCTCCGCATCTCCTCTATACTCACTTTGTCGCCCGCGCGCTCTCCCCTCTTTCCCGCTCGCTAACAACTTCGCGAGTATCCTTTCTCGTTCTTCTCTTTATCTTACTACTGCGCTGCTATACCGTCAATATCTCTCTCTCTCTCTCTCTCTCTTATACACACTCATCGCTCCCTCCACACATATATACGCGTACTATATTTCCCATTCACTTCTCTATATATCCTTCGCCTATCTCTCTATTATCTCAATCGTGTGTCTCTGTATATTATAATACGACGTGTATACGTGCGTATTTCGCGCGCAGGTCCAATCGACACTCTCTGTCCACAGCGGGTGAACGACCTTGAAGGAGAGAGGATCCGAAAAATTAGGTCAAAAGTGTATATAGCGACTGACTTGATGCTACCTAATACTACGGCGCTTGCCGGGAATCTCCCGCGAGCTTTAGCGACGATAATGGCAATTACCACGTTGTAGCGAGACAGAGAGAGAGAGAGAGAGAGAGAGAGAGAGAGAGAGAGAGAGAGCGGAAGTGCTGTTGTTATTGTTGTTGTGGATGCTCCTTCGTATACGCACTGTGGTCGAAAGCGATTAGTATGGATAGATAGGAGAAGCCAAAAGAAACAATGTAGGTAGATAGAGATTGTACAATCGACACTTATATCGTCCCGGAATTAACCTACCGTGTAACTATATACACTTACAATAATATAAGAATAATATATCCGAGAATGTACGACACTGCGATTACTTATATGCTTTATACTTGCTTAATAGCAGACACGCAATCGATTGATCCGTTCTTTGTCCACACGCTCACGCTTTATCATGATCCCTCTACTCCTCCTTTCTCTCTTCCATCATCGTCGCGGCAGTCGTCAAATCCGCGGCTGTATAACTTACACCATCGTCGTCGTCGTCAGCAGTAGCCTTATATTTATCTCTCGTTCTCTCTCTCTCTCTCTCTCTCTCTCTCTCTCTCTTCTCATCTCTTCTTCATTTCATACCAAACGTCTATCTCGTTTCCTTTCCATCTCTCGTGCTACACTCAAACAAAATTTCCTCTCTCTCTCTCTCTCTCTCGCTCTCTTACCCTCCCTCTGACTCTTCTCTTCTCTTTCTCGTTGCTTCCCCTGACATCCTGCTTCTCCACCCTCTTTTCTCTTCGATTCGCGCCGTCGCGTTCTTCTTGCTTCGTCTCTCTTTTCATCCTCCTTCTCCTCCTCCTCCTCCTCGCATATATATCGTGTCCTCCTTTTCCTCTCGGCAACCACTGCTGTTCTGCTGCTGTCGTCGTCTGTTCTCTCTCGTTCTCTCTTCTAGCAACGTTGCCATTTTTAGCGCAATTGTATTTTTGCCGGGATGAGAGAGAGAGAGAGAGAGAGAGAGAGAGAGATGACGTTGCCTGGGTATCTCTTTCGTTTCCTCTTTCGCCTCCGTTCGGTCTCGTCTCTCCGCGCTTCCTCTAACTCGTATATAGCACGCGGGTCGATGCTTTTTCGTGTGTATAGATATAGTATATTCATACTGTAGAGACGAGAGAAAGAGAAAGAGAGAGAGAGAGAGAGACATTTTACGAAAGGAGAGAAGATCGTGGGACGCTGAGAATTCCGTGGGAAGTTTTCTCGCTGTTTTGAATCGCGGTGCGGCGAAGGAAGGCCGCCACGGAGATAAGAATTAATTTTTGCGAGGTTGAATCGCGCGCAGCTTTTTTTTTTATACTTTTCAAAAGAAGGAGACGCACTACTGCAGCAGCAGCAGCGATAAGTTGGGAGAACAATTGAAACGTGAAACCTCGTTTTGCTCTGGGAATTTTAATGGAAATTCAGTCGTCGGAGCAAAAAAGGATTTTCTAATTTAGGTTATAAAATGATCATTCAAGCTATCATTCTTGACCTTAAACTATCACGTTTTAACACGAACGTATATATATATAAAACATAAAACAACTTTCTTGCACGCTTGTCTGTCAAATCGTCTGGTGAATCGCGAAACGCGTTGGAAATCTCTTTTTTTTCAGAGCCACGTCGTAAACGTCATATAATAGTTACTTGTCAAATTATCGGAACATGAAGATCGTATACATATCTCTTTTGACTGAATAAATAAATCAGAATTGAGGATAGATTTTCCAGTATACATAGCGTTCGAGAGTATAATAAAATCGTATTCACTGCTGTGAAACAATGCATTTACTACACCACCTACACCAACCATCATGAATTATTCGTGTACAATATATTCGCTATATAGACAGGATTACAAAAAAAATCACGTTCTCGCACTTTCTTTCTCTCTGTTCGTTCCCTTTTTCTCACCGTCTCGACTTATTCGTCCTTCACTTAACGCTCTTTCTCTCTTCCCCTTCATATCTATCTATCTATCTATCTTCTCGCATCGTTTCATGCCTCTTCTACGTACATACACACATATACACTCACATATACTTGAACGCGTATATAGTCGTAGTAGTAGTAGTATAGAGAACACGAGGGAGCGACACTAGACAAAGAGCAGCATGCGAGGCACAGGAAAACGCGAGAAGAGAGAGAGAGAGCGCAGGCACACGTACACGTACACACATACATTTAATAAGAGAAAGGAATGGAAAACTGCGTCGATGGAAAAAAGAGAGAGGGAGAGATAGGCCGATGCGTCATTGAAGGAAAACGAGAGAGAGAAAGAGAGAGAAACGCGTATTTGTGCGCGCACACACACACGCGCGTATGTGCGTCTATGAAGAAACGTGCAGCAAACGCGCGCGTGGATATATGGAACAAGATGGTTAAAGTGATTGGGTCATACGCGCGAGTGTGTAATATGCAGATGGGAGAGAGAGAGGATAGAGTGGAAAAAGAGACGAGAGAAAGAGAGAGACGCGAGAGCTTTGAGCGCTGGCAGTAGCAGCAGCAGCAGCAGTAGTATAAAAAATTTTTTGAAGTGAGAGAAAATATATATTTTTTTTTTATTCAAGTACATGTATATGCATAGTAATGGGCGTTGAATTTTTCAAATAATATAATACGAGCCAACGGCAACGACGCGACGATGGTTTTTGCAGATGATGATGATGATGAATTTATCGTATATATATACACTTGAGCATCATATATAGTAGTAATAGTTGTACTACCGGCCATGCAAAAAGTACATACCCACTACTACTACAGCACTATTAACGTGCCGACTATATATATTCACTGGAATAGAAAGCGCGCGCGTCTCTCTCTCTGCCATGACTTATCAGTCGTCTGCTTGCGCTTGCCTGCACCTTTCTTGCCTTTCTTGTTTGCGCCTTCTTACCTACATATACACGCGTCGTAT
This sequence comes from Torymus tubicola, assembly GCA_035583055.1. Classification (NCBI taxonomy): domain Eukaryota; kingdom Metazoa; phylum Arthropoda; class Insecta; order Hymenoptera; family Torymidae; genus Torymus; species Torymus tubicola. The sequence goes on along the minus strand of JAWWEQ010026744.1, from coordinate 4,711 downwards.
ATATACTCTCTCGCGATAGTTGCACTCGTCGTCGTTGCTGTTGCTACTATATAGCGAGATACACCGTATAAAGTATGAAAATAAACTCTTCCGAAGTTAGAAAACTTTCTTACTACTACTACTGCTGTTACTCCCTTTCACGTAATTTTATACATGTGTGCGCGTACGAGCGCTTCCTTTGAAGTCCAACTCATGATTTTCTCGTTTCGCTGGATTCTACACGTGAAAACTTACTTCGCTATGTAGGTAACATAAAAGTATGTATATATATGTATGCGTTAAATCTCTATTCTACATCCTAAACTTCTATATACCGGTGGTTGTCGAAAAAAAAAAAAATAATCGGAGACTATGAGGTTCAACCATTACCAATTAATATATATATATATATATATATATATATGTATAGTTAGCTGACTGCGCATAGATACAGCAGCTTTACCATAAATTCGAAACGCGTACAGAAACCGATCCAACCGGAGATATAGCCAAGCTCGCGAGATCCTCTCCTTAGAAAAGTTAGACTAGAGAAGAGAGAGAGAGAGAGATAAGCGTAAAAAATGAATAAAAAGAAGAAGTAGTAAAGGCGCGAGAGCGCACGTTGCAGAACGAAGAAGAAGAAGAAGGACGATGGACGAGCAGACGGTAAATAGTCGAAACGAAAGATGGACGATTCGGAGGGACACCCTCCGATATGTCTCTTTTCACTTTTACCACGCGCGCGAGCGTCGAGTACAAAACCCATCGTTCTTTTTCTCTTTCTTTTTTATCTTACTCTGACGTGCAAGTCAGCATCGATTTTGCAGCGAGCTAAAATTCCCGGTGCCTCGAAATTTCCGTCGAGGGTGGTGCTGGGCCGACGAAGAGTCGAGTATAAGAAAAACTGAAGAAAGGGGGGGAGAAAAAGTGAGAAGAAGAAGAAGAAGGATGACTTACACCATTTGGGGGTTCGAAGTAATTTTTCCAAGTAGATGGTTGCTAATGCGACCGTTGTCCTTTTTTTTTCTTTTGTTTAACTATAAAAAAATTACTTTGTTTATAAGGTGTACACTGTTGATATAATGACCATACGGCGTAGTAATAAAAAACAAAAAAAAAACGAGAGCACCTCTTATACGTTTCATTAAAAGAGCGCGAGAGGGGAAAGTGAATAAGTAAGCATCTCGAGAGCACAGCGATGAACGTTTTTCTTTTTCCTTCGCGATCGACTTTAATGATAGTACGCGAGAACGCGAGGCACTTGATGATTTTCTAAATAATATATATAACGTGAGATTTCCTTCTCGAATTCGCGACGAATAATGAAACTATTATCGCATGCATGCATGCTCGTTGTTATTAATTGAATTCAATCAAAAGACCTTAGTAAATTTAATCGCTTATTTCATCATACGTATAAGCGCATGTGATAACGTGCAATCGCAGCTGCAGCTGTAATGTTTACAAACATATGTATATATATATAAGAGCGCGAGAAATTTTCAGATGCTTCTCGCATGTATAGGCGATCGTTCGAATTTCGCGCTTCTTATACGCCTGGCCCATTAATCAGCTGGAATCGTCCGTGTCTTTCTTCTCTTGAATTTTATGTACACGTGTATGTGTGTATACACACACAGACACACGTGTCATTTTGACTTTACTCGACGAGCCTGACTCACCGTCACCACTGTCATCTCGTCCCTTTTTCGGTTTTTCTCTCGTCCACTTTTTTTCGCTCACCACGTGACCCAAGCGCGCCTTTCGTACACTTCTTTTATCTCCAACTCTCTTTCTCTTTCTGTATCACATCTTTTTGTTCGTATCTATTTTCTCTCTCTCTCTCTTCTCCCTCTCTCTCTCTCTTTCTCTCTCGCGAAGTATCGTATTTTTTACTTCACCGCGTTCCGTAGGGGGTTGGATTTATTAGAGCTTCCACGGTCCAAGGGCTTTTGTTTTCGCGTATTATGTAAAAAATTAATTAGTGTAATGGCGCACGCGGGAGATTACTTTTTGTATTTTTTCGGTTTTGTTCTCGCGCGAGGGAACGTGGTATATATAGTTTGGAAAAATTTTAATGCCGCGTAATGAGCAGCAGCGCGTTGTATAGAAGATCTCGTGTAGTATCGTTTTTGTGGGATTACGTATATTGTGAATTAATAAAGACTAGAGTTGTAGTATATTTGTAGTTCAAAGTATATGATATCGAACAAAGATATAAAGATTAGACAAAGTATCGTTACAAGGAATTATATATTGTCAGATAAATCTATACATATATACGTATACCAAATGAGAACAAAAATCATACGACACTCGCGAAAACGTGATTTCACATCCATCCACCTTTTCTCCTACAATACTTCTCATTTCTGACTACACTACTTACTACGCGCGACATTAAAGACCTTCGAATTCTTCTTCTTCTTCTTTATACCTTCTCATCTCGACGCTGGCCGAAATTCACTCTCGGGACGACCTTAAAATGACAATCGCGCCATTTAACGCCGCGCGCTAGAGCACGAAGCACAAAGAACTCGGGGAAAACCGTCAAGATTTTCATCGGCCGCGTAGCAGAAGCAGCACAAAGAACCAGCGCGAGGAGGAGCGCTATACTCTCGTGCTCTTTCAAACTTTTCGTCCGCCTGCGCGCTCACACACACACACACACACATATATATATAGATAGATAGAGCGCCCATTTGGAAGGAAAAACGAGCGAGCGAGTGAGAGAGAGAGCGAAGTATACACGCGTAAATACATTAAGGAACGGAGAGTGCCGAGGAACGTGGAAAAAGATGAAAGAGAGAGAGAGAGAGAGCGAGCAAAAAGCAGTAGAGCGCTTCAGGATCCTCGCAACGCGAGGTTTCGAGTTTCCCTATATAAGATATCTGCACGCGTGCGAGGAAAAAGCATATACCCTGAGTTGGAGCTCGTGTGTGTAGGAGTGAGGCAAGAAAACGTAAGAGAAGGAAAGAGAGAGAGAAATGAAAAAGGAGTATAGCAAAGGTATAGAGCGCGGAAAGGGCGGAGGGAGCGAGAGAAAGAGAGAAAATACAAGGGACGCGTGTGCGCGCGAGCTGTGCTGTCGGGGAAGAAAAGAGCGAAGAGAGAAGAAGCGGCGTCCTCGGAAAGGGTGGACGGAGAAAGAGAGGGAGAGAATGAGAGAGAGATAGAGGCTTCGCTTTGTGCTGGGGAGAGAGAGAGAGAGGGAGAGAAAGAGCGAAGGGATGAAAGCGGAGGCGGCGGAGAAGAGAGGGAGAGAGAGAGGATGAAAAAGACCGGGGACAGATGGCCGTTTCAGACAATGAGAAACTCGAGAGATAAGGGGAACGAGAGAGAGAGAGCCCGCGCGAGTGAGAGAGAGAACTGCTATATAGCGCGATAGATATATAGAGCGAGACAGAGAGAAAACGAGAGCAAAAGACGAGAAACGGCGCGAGTGAGGGAGGGAGAGAGAGGAGAGAGACGGGGAGAGCAAAAAAGGTTAGAAAGGGAGGAGGAGGGCAAACTACTTTCCGTGATGGGAGGGGGGAGGAGGTGGAAGAGCGTAGTCGGAGGAGCAAACGTAATGAACGTAGAGGAGTGAGGGAAAAAGAGAGAGAGAGAGAGAGAGAGAGAGAGAGCGGGCGAAAAAGGAAACAAAGAGGGCGAGCGCAAAACGAAACGCGAGATGGAAGAGGGTAAAAATGGAGAAGGAAAAGAGAACGAAGCACAATGGCGCGCAAAAAGTGAGAAAAAAACGTAAGCTTGCAAGCGCGAGAGAGAGAGACAGAAAGAGATGACGATGGGTTCGGGAAATGAAGAGAGAGAGATTAGGGAAAAAAGAAGAGTACGGGCGAAGGATAATGAGGAACGAAGGGGACGGGTGGGATGGTCCGAATGGTTTTTGTTCAAATTCGATGCGGCACGATCGCGTCTTCGATTTCTGATGTTGCTATAATTTGTACTTATTATTCAGGAAAAAGCGAAAATTGTCAAGGGAAAAACGCAGTGTTTAGGAATGTAAGCGATTTCGTCCCTCCCTCAACATTCCAATTATACCGTTGCAAGCGGTAATGAAGTAAAACAAAACAGGAGCTTATCGTGCGTGTTTAGAAAAAGGTCTCATGCGTATCTTTTCATAAACAAATTCTCTATTCGTTTTCGCTTTAATTAAACCTATCCTCCCTTTTTGTTACAACCCTCAACCATCCTATTTCCAATCCCCCTCTCCTATATGTACCAAGATCTTCGCACCGCCATATCCAGAAAAAAGAAAATCCACCATGTGTGTGAGCGAAACCAACCCACTCTAATATATACCGTTACGAAACTGCCGAGCGAAGCAGCAGCAGCAGTAGCAGCAGCTATACACAACGTATATACATATATATATACGCGAGGTTCACTCGCACGTGCGGGAGGAAAAGCTCGTGCGGAGTATAGTATAGTGGAGGGGATATAGAGAAGCAGCTCTCTCTCTCTCACTCCTACTCCTCCTCCCTCTCCGCCTCCACGCTCTCGCTTTTTTCGCACTCGCGCCGCGCGCGTCCACGTGCGACCTTGAGCGCGGGGGTTGAAAGGAGAGAGAGAGAGAGAGGGTGGGTGGAGGAGACTTTTTTTTCCTCTCGGGTGTACGAGGATGGATAGAGAGAGAAGAGAGGAGAGAAGGAAAAGATGGATGGGAAGGCAGGAGGAGGGTGGCTCAAGCGGAAGACGTGACGGGAGAGGACGAAGAAGAGATGAGTGG
>JAWWEQ010026733.1:0-25162 GCA_035583055.1 Torymus tubicola | reverse complement strand
TAGATATACAATTTCTATTGAAAATAAACAATTTTGAGGTATTGATGCTCAAAAAACTACTTGTCATATCGAAAAACGGTAAAGGAACTTTTTGTTCAGAATTTCAAGTTCTATAATAGTATGTTGTGCGAGACATACATTTTCAGAACAGGTTGTATACACATATATAAATTATAAATTATTGTGCGGATGTAAATATGTAAAGAAAAAGTCACAATATATTTGTCTTTTGTGAAAGTTTTTTAAAGTTATTTATTTAGCTACTATAACTAGACTGGGTGTAAAATCTTTAATGGAAACTAGAGAACAAATTTTGTAATCGATACGGGTGTACAATGGCACGACGTAGCGTGAGACTGTATAAAACTATCTAAAAAAGTACACTTTTCAAAATGGCATCTTTTTTGGCGCTTTCCTACATCCCTACGTAGCGTCGAATGCTGTTCTCTCGTATTGATTTCTGGACTTTTTTCGAGTTGAAAGATTTTATATCCATTCTAGAGCAATAATAAATTACTTTTAGAAAAAACTCGACAATAATTAAAATAACTGTAAATTTACCCACATATCTGTACTTTATTAAAAATTTATAAAGCTGATGGATAAGTTATATAGAACTACAGAAACTGAAAGTCCTAAAAGTCGAATTTTATTTAAAGAATAAAAGAATCTTTGAATAGTTTAGTTAATAATAATCCGTTTTTGACACTCAATGTCTTTTTAAGAATAATTTATCAATCTATGTATTAAATTTTTCACAAAATATTGGAGTTCTTATTTTCATCAATATTTTTTAATAAATAATTTTTTTCCAGATATAACCCCTGTACTTTCTCACCACAGCCGGCACCCTTACCGTCATCTTCACTTCTATCGAGGTTAATCCAATTTCAACATCTTTTTCTCTTTACCACAATCTAATTATTTGTTTTAGTACAGTTTAATTTTTATTTCACAATTGCCATTTATTTTCCAGAGATAAAAAATTGTAGACGTAAGAGAAAATAGTACTTATATATGCAACTCGAGTGCACGGTGATTTTCGCTCAAGTCGAGACTATTCCCGAGCGCAATGGGACCAATAAATTAGGACTTTCCTCACTTCACTGTGTAAATGATATTTGATTATAAAATACTTTATCCATCTGGAATCGTTCACAGCATCGATTCATCATCCCTCTTGCAAATACTTATAAAAATCTATAAAAAGAACGCTAAAGCTTTACAACCTTCTTTTTCTTTTGTTTTTATGTAAATTCGTAGCTTTTTGAGTTAAGTATAAAGCTGTCCTTTTTTTATAAATAAGTTTAATGAATGGAATTATATGAAAACTTTACAACCCGAAGAACAAGTCTTTTTATTATAATAAAAAAAATTTTCATTTAACATAATACTTTTGCAAATTACATTCAAAAGATGATTATATTTTTCAATTGTAAGCGTGCTCCCATTTTTACAATCTCTAATGGATTTGCCTGTATTTAGAACGAGACCCCTTGTACAATGCGATAAGTGATCTCTGTACATTTAGGCTCAATCATTAAAAATCTCTTTTAGTAACAGTGGAAGGTGATTAAATACGTTATCGACGTGTATATTGTGAAAAATGTTCTAACTGAAAAGTTTTCATTTTCTTTGATATTCTACAACTAGAAAAAAAACATTATTAAGCGAAAAAGGAAATGATCATAATCATTGATAAAAATAATGTATAAAAGGCATAAAAGTTATTTTTACAATTTAGTCCGCATAATTCTCGTGTTAAAAGTTAAAAAAAATACCTTAATTGTTTATATTATTAAATATAGTCTACTATCCAGCTATCAGTACAGGGTTATTAAATTAATGCGTATACAAATTTCAAAAAAAGCTAGAAAATATCAAGTTACAGGCAATCTGAGTTACTTGAAAATTTAATATTGTATTAATGACTATATAAGTGAAGAATACATTTTCCTAAAAGTGTAAATTAGATTAATCTTTTAAATACACAATATCATCATTTGCACTTTATAATGTAGAAAATACAGACTGTAATCTTTGTGTAAAGTTATTAAATTATCTTTTGTAAAGTATATACAAATTTTCATTCAATTCTAAAACTAATAACACCTGAATTTTACTTGTCAGTGAAGTAGAAAATTGACCTGTGTATTAAGATTTTTTAATTATAAAATTGTTCGTATAATTACAAACAGTTTCATGATGAATATTTTGTCTATATCTATATTATTGCTGTTTAATTAGAACCATCGATGTGTAATAACGTAAGCCCACAAAAGACTACCTTGTGCTAGAGCCAAGATCACTTTTCTATACATATATACCTTCAACATAAATCTGAAGTAAAAATCAGGGGTTCAAAAGGATTGTACTCTTGAAGGAAAAAACATATATATACGTCGTTTTTTTAACTTTTACTGATAGGTACTATGAAAATTGGTATACCAAATGGAAAAGAGTACTGAGTGTATGATACTAATGATAGATGCCTAAAGAGAGATTAGTAATTATTTGCTTTTTGAATGGACAAAATCGATCAAAAACTTGTATCTTCCACTTTACCATTGCAGTACGTCATAGCTAGTACTGATGCTTTATAATCCTGCCAATTAAAAGCTACGGGGAAAGCCGCTTGACCTCGGTTTTTTTGCTTCAAATTCGAATTCAAAAGACTAAAATACACAGAGATAGAATGATCCCAATCCCAGCACGAGGTACTGTTTCGTTGATCTGTGTAATCAATTTATAATAAAATAAATCAGATGTTTCTATACACACGTATTTTGTAATTCACAATAAAAATATCATAATCGATTATGAGAGAAATTGTGTTTAATATTATCGAAATATTCTTCAAAATATTATGAATATGAAAGTGAAAAAATTAAAATAACATAGTAGTATAGTTGTCAAGTTTTTTTATTTTAAATTGAGAATTTAGTAATATTATTATATACTTTATCGCATGCTTGTAGAAAAGCCGATTGACAGTAAGCTTAAGGATCAATCACCTGTACTTGAAGTGAAACATGATGTGACGCTGAAAAGTAAATAATCTGATCTGCAAGTTTCGTCAATATGGCTTTAGATAAATGAGTTAAGTTTGCCATAGAGCCGTTATTGGTCGATGGGCTTAAAAGAGAAACTTTGCTTAGGAAATTACAATACAGCGTTCCAAAGCTTTATACCTACACGATAGTTATAACACTACAAACATAAAATTTGAAAGACCAGTTATATTTATGGCAATTTATATAAACGTTGCTGAAATAGTAACATTTCCTACATTTTATAGTGTTATTAAATGAATTAATTTTATTAAATATTCTTCTTGCCTTTAAATAAACGAAATGGTATTATGTCAGGCTGCTAAATTTTTAATCGGACTTTTTCAGACATAAAATATTTCAAATGTTTATCATACAAAATTATGAGTTCTGAAAAAGTGTGTTAAGGAATAAAAAATATTAAAAATATACGGAAATGCTATTTATTCGAAAAATAAAATCATAAATTGAATGAAATATTTACTTCTTTTTTATATTTAAAGTGTTTGTTGTATTTGTTTTAATGAAAAAATAACTAAAAATTCGATATTTTACGTACATGTATATATTTATGTAGAAAAAAATTAGCCCTGTTGGGTTAAAATTAATCCAGTAATAGACATTGGTCATTGAAATAGCTAATTACTAGATAGAAGTGCAACGGTTTTTTCAGTCAACTTTTGCTACTTTATGGGAGTGACCCAACTTCAAAACCATAACTTTTAAATTTTATAGTAATTTAATCATATGTCGAACAACTTAAAGTCTGAAGTTTCCCGGCATATAAACAAAATTCAGTTGTTTTGCACCATTTACAGTTTTATTTGATAAAATATAAGTTAAAATCGTTATTTTGTCATACGAATCTATTTCTTACTCCACGGTTTCATAAATTACTTGTTACATTTTTAATGTTTTTTTTTGTTAGCTATTTTAACTCTTTACGTTACTTTTTATTTCCGGCAGTATTTTTCGATAATTTTATGATTATGTTTATTACCGAATGTCATTATCAAACTAGGATATTTACACTATCTTTGTTTATAACAACATTTATATTCTACAATGAAAAACTTTTTCTATATTATTTGTCAATTTCATGGACTACAAAAAGAGTGAGCTTAGTTTCTACTTGCACAAGCTTGTTATTTGGCACTTCAAAGATATTAAATTTAGAGTAAGCCAGAAAAAGTTAAGCAGTTTTTTAAGTTAGAGAGAAATATGGCAAGTAGAAGGCTTGCTGCGATGAAGAGTAGTAAAGACAGAATCAAATGGAGCAATAAAGGTGTTAGTGCATTGCTTTAAAATGAGCATAATAAATGATTTTTTTACCTAATGTTTTTTATTTATATTGCAGTCAGCTTACCAATACACTTTAATGCTCTTTCCTATATGATAAAATAAATAAGTTAATTAAATGCGGATATTTTGTTGTTACGTCAATTTATAAAATGGAATGTTTAGTAACTATTTTTTAAACTTTTTAGTTATTTTATATGTATACATTTCTACTAGGAAATTGGTATGAATGATAACATCTATTTACAATACTATAGGAAAAAAATTATTCTATATATAACAATTATTTATTCAGCAACCATACAATAATCACAACAAATAACATAACAGTCTTTTGAATACATAGAATACTTTTTAATACTTGGCAAATGCTAATCATTAACAAATTTTCTTATGTTAAATAGAATACATGTACAAAAATAATACACATAAATAAATAACGTTGAATTAAAAATAAAACATTTGTTTATAAATTTGTGTAAAAATATTAATTATCTAAAATTTCAAAAGTTTGTCTTGGATACTTTAAATACAGGAAATCTTCTGCCAATAAATTTATGCTAGTGCTACGCGAATATTTGGCAATGGACTTCCATATTTTCTAGCTACAGGAGTATACGATTTATATCATCGATCCCATCCCTTGCTCTGATGATGGAATACGTGTTTATAAATGGGCACGTGCACTGCATACGGTTTCGGAATTGGTACTGGAAAGTGCTTCTCGACAGTCACTGCATAGGGTTTCTCCACCACGTACGGTACCTGCAATACATAGAATTATATATAGTTTTCATATTACTCGCATGGACAATAACACTGAACAAATGAACGATAGGGAAATCATTCTATGTTGGAGCAATATTTTGCAAAACTTATTTCATGGAGATTCTTTTTGATAGATCTTTATAGTTTCCTTTTAAATAAGAGTAGTTTTTAGATACCCTTATTGTCAAATAAATGAAATATTATAATGTTGAAATCATTAATTGTAGTTTGAAACACATAAAAAGAAATGTACACAAAGAAAGTATAAACTCTCTAAACAGGCAGGGAACAATGAAAAAGTCAGTACATTTTTGTTAATAATATAACCGCCCTTTAGTAATTCTTTGTACACACTATACTAACTGTATTATGAAAGAATTGTCATTTCATTTCTCAGACTGCTACGCTATCGGCAACAAAAGTGAAACTACTCAAACTGCATTCACAAGCCATAAGCCAATCAGGAATGATTAGGCCTTATTCAACGCTTTGCGAAGTAAAAAACGCACTTTCTTGCAATCCGGTTAAGTTTAGCTGCAAGCGAAATAAAAATCGCGGCGGGTTTTTCCCTTGCTCTGCTACTCACCTTCTTTTCGACGACGTACGGCTCGGGTTTTTCAATGGGTATCTCAATGTGCTTGACGACCTCGACGGGCACCGGATGCGGCACTGGTACCTGCACCTGGTATGGTTGTGGGATCGGTACTTTGATTTGCTGTGCTACAGATACGGGAACCGGATGAGGTATCGGTATTGCGTACTTCTTGTAAATAGGAAGTTCAAAGGGTTTCTGAGTTTCGTGATATGTTGCGCCTCCATGAGCCTCCTCGTAGCTCGCTGCTGCATTGGCCACAATGGCGGCGATGATAATCTTGAGGAATTAGAAATTTACGTAGGTTCAATAATGTTTATTTCTTAATTAAAATATCATTATTACAATGTCATTTAAAAACAGTTATTTCATTTTCTTGAAAACAGTAAAGAATGCAACTTACGAATTTATTTAAAGTGTTTCGAGATCATCTTCTTTTGCTCACTACATTTTTTTATAATTTATTTGTTTCGGCGGTAGCATTATTTTTAATGTGATTTAATTTTTGTTTCTTATTAGAAAATATTATATTAATCGTGTAAGAGTAGACTAAGACACACGTAATCGCAACTAGTTAATAATAATTTTTTAATAGTGGAATATCAAAATTAACAAAAAATGTCGATTTGTTTTAATTAACAAATGTTTTCCGCAACAATTGATGATAAAAAAAATTGAAAAGAATGCTGTGTCAATACTAGTACTTCAAACAAAACAATAGACAATCGAATTTGGTGGTAACAATCGAATGTAAAATCCATCAATTTTTACATCTACAAAAATGTATGTATTTGTTTCGTAAAAATTTTTTTGTACATATGTCATATCTGGAATTTCATAATTAAACGCATAAAGAAAGCTTGTTATTAAATACTCCACATTTTTTTTCTTCGTAACAACACTTTTCATTGTTCATTTATATAGATTAAAAATATTTTATTCAATAACGTACTGTCCAATGTATAAAATTCGTAACAAAAAACAAAGGAAAATATCAAAATTGCTTTACTAATTTTATAATCGTACTACAAGTGAATAGACCGTGTCAGGAAAGTGGATTTCGCGTGCAACCGTGCATAATCTGACTACTTCGATAAATACAAAAATCAACGTGAACTTACGAGAATTTTCATTCTTGCAGCTGAACCTTCAAATACGTCTGATCTCGTAAGTTTGATCTCTTGCGATCGGCATTCGAAAATCGCTCATCCAGGGGCGCTCGGCTCTCTCTTTCACTCGTGTAGCGCGTCTCTATGCCGCTTGAACGCTCTCAAAGTCACGGCCAAGTCCTTTATATACCGATGCTAAACTTTCTCCCTCCCCCCGCGCGGCGGCTCTTCGCAAAGGCGCGCATAGACTGCGACGCGCCGTTCTCCCCGATCTTTCGGCCCGCTCTGCCAACCGAGACGCGAACTTTCCGCGCGGACGCGCGACCGATAGGGCGTCCCGACAACAATATTCCCCAGGTGACGGCAACCGTATATATATAGTGGCTTATCCACATTCCCGTATGTACTATACATATAGTGTCGAATTTATCGGCGTATAGACGTTTTCTCGGTGCTTACACTAGATATACCTATACGGTGTTAGATTCTGTCGGTCGTTTGCCGCAGGTGAGTTTCACTCGTTAATTATTCGGTAGTCGTAAAAGTTTTTAATTATCTTGAGGATTTTCAGCGTCACTGGACCTGCGCTGGCGCCCGGGTGAAATAGAGAGGCGGCGGTTGTTGTATTATACCTGCCGAGTTATTACATACGTGCACGCTATGATTGAGCTTTTAGTAATTTCCTGGATTCGCGGTTGCTTTTCGAAATTCAGCTTAATTGGAAGGTTCAAATTGAAGCGGAAGTTGAAGTGTTGAACAGGTGAGCGAAAAAACCGTCTAGTTATATACATTTATAGGAAGTAGAATTTCTCGTGATTTCAGTTACAATATTTTAGTTTTTTAATCTTAAAAAAATGTTTATATTTATAAACAAAAATTTAACATTTTTGTTTTTAAATAAAAATGTTATACGCTACGTCATTGCGAATCATTAGTTTTGAGTAACTGTGCGTTTAATAATTAATGTATCGCAGTTTATGCTCGGACTTTCTATATAGATGAGGTGGCATTAATTTGTTAAAAATTATTTTTTATTGATTCTGAATACAATTATGATTTGATACAATTTAGATTTTCGTAAATTATTGAATCGGTTATCTGGCGATATCTTTTGATCTTCTAATTAGAACAATAATTCTACGAAAAACACAGTCCTTACGGGGACAAGAGATACATGGATTTAGTTTTTTATCACAACTTTATACCGGGAATATACTCTGGATACCAATTAACGAAACAATTTCTCGAGTTACATGTAGTTTTTCGCCGCATAACATTATCCGCAATCCTACATACAGCATAGGACAAATTGTCAATCGCAATAATCAGCGTATTCACGAGCATTAATTATGGAAACTTGTAGAGCGTATAAGCGAGAGCCGTGTACTATAGCAAACGAGTCGAATGAAATTCGCGAGTTAGGCAGCCTAGAATGCGAGAGATTCGCGCTAACTGGATCGGTCGCAGCGGCAACAATCAATGTCGCCATTTCTTTGCGAAATCTCGAGTTCTCTGTCTCTTAAAAGGCCAGCGTTATGCCATTCTTGCGTCATTCTGCCTCTCCCGACTGTACCTGCTTGTCCTATGGCCAAACGCATCGGTCAAGATTCTGGTAGCTCGGTCCCTATGACGTTTTGAATCGATGGCGTACATGTGTGTGCAGCTATACTGCACGTACGTATAGTACAACGGCTAACTTTGGTGCGCGCGCGCGCGAGGTATAGTGAAAGTGCAACGCGCGTGTATACTGGTAAAAGTGGCCGGGCGCGATTACGGCTGATTATGGCGAATCGAGATCGCGCGAGTGGATATCGTGACGCCTGTCGCGCGATCGCCCGAGCGAGCGAAAAGTTCGCGGAGAGTTTCCGAGAGGCTATTGGGGAACAATGGGTGTTGTCCGTTCGAACGAAAATTGCTGGCGTGAGTCTCTCTCTATCGTTCGATGCTGGGTGGCAATCGTCAATTTTACTTTCACGGGGGAGAAAGTTTTCCGTTCTCTGGAAAAAAGCTTTTCCGCTTTTTCAATACTAACTGACGCGCGCACGCGCTCCAGCTTGTGTTTTGTCGGGATTTATGTATACCATTGTGAACGTTAACGAGATGTGTATGCTCTATAGTGTATGACTAGAGAGGATATTGCTGCGTTCGTTTTTGTACGATTACAATGCTTTTAAAATGCTTTAGCATAAGCCTATAAATGTTTGGCGAATTTTCTCGGATATAAACTCGTTTTAATCTGCACTGCATCGTTTTTACGCTTTTTTGCGTCTTATTGATTTTAAATATAACTCACAACTCTGGTGAGAGGAACAATTTTCGACATGTTCTCGTATTTAGTATACTATTACAGAATGCAAGGAAATTTTTAATAACATGTTTCGATTTTACTTATATTGTTTTCCAATTATAGAGGATTCTAAATGTATTCATTCGTTGACGTTAAATTAATGTCCTTTTATGGACATTTAAACCGACACTGTTAATTGTTAATTGAGGTGAACAACTGTAATTTATAGCTACCGTACCAAAAGTAGTAGTAATGAGTTAATAATAGCTGGAGAGTATTGATTAGCATGTAATTAAAAGATCAACTATGGTAGTGTCACTGCTCTGTTCTGCATCCGAGCTCTGGTGAGTCAGAGATGCGATAAGAAGTGCACGATGTTTTCGAGTCGGGATTGCGACGTTAGCTCAGTGGTAAAGTACGAAAGTAGAAACTTCGACTCTTGCAGGATCAATACCCGTTCGTCGCAAATTTTTCATACTACTGAATTTATCCGTTATTTTACTCTATACCATCGCTCGTACATATAACAGAACTTTTAACGACATTCGCGGTAACGAAGATTGAATACGTGAATCAATTAACATTTAAATTGTCAAAGCAAAAAAATAGAAAAAAAATAACATGGAAATACAAGTTTATATATCGCTGATCACATAAATTCTCTTCCACTCCTAATAAATTTTTAGACCGCATATTCCTAATTCTACCATTACTCACGGAAACTTGCCAGAACTTTGCTGAGTATTCATCAGCAGCCTCTCTGCAATATAAATTTTCTTTCTCAATTAAGCATATATATATCCTTTTCCGAAGCCAAAACGCTGGATTTACACTTAATTTATAACGATCTCCGCGTCTCCTTTATCATCATTTGAATCATCATCAATTCCAAACGACCGTTTACGAAGAGGTTGGGCAAAGAAAAAAAAATAAATAAATGCACGACGATGCCATTAAAATGAATGCACAATTAAGGCCAGGATAGGAGGAATTCTCGCGTTTCTTTAGACTACTCACGGTAACGATATATACCTTCTCGTTACTATAGCACACCGTAATAGGGATGAATCGTATATTTAAAGCATTCGAAACGAGACGTTTTCGTAACAACTGCGCACGTCGAGGGAAGGTCGCACGCGCGAGCGAAACGTCTAAACGATGGTTTCGTTATGACGAAGTGTTTGCTACATCGGTGGTTCCCTTGGTTAAATGTATATAATCGATTAGTATTTCTTTAAAATATACTGTTTCGTTAGTGTAGCATGATGAAGTACTTACCCATTACAAGTTCTCTGATAAATTATTGTAACTAAAATATAGCATTAATAAAGTGGATGGATGTAATATACTAAAATAACAAAATTATTAATTAACATGCTCAATAAATAGTTTTATTTGTGTATACAATTATATAAACATCAACGTATAAAAAACGTATAAAAACAGCGTAAACAACAATGATAGCCGTATTTTGACTATTTATAGTATAAAAACAGTGACACATAATACGTAGTATCAATATGATCAGTGTATATCATAAGAAATCAATATATACAACTCCTTACTTCATAGTCAAAACAACAATTATAATTATTAATTCGTCAAACGCTCTAATTTAGTAAGAACTATATTACAATGCAAAAGTATGATTGTTTGTACTTTTATATTGAAATATAATTATTCAAGTTCCATAGAGCTATTTTCGTGTAATGAAATCCAATTTGTTTAAATGCTACCGCGGAATCACAAAGTGAAAATAAAGATAATATTTTCAAAGCAATGAAATGCTAAAGGTATTTGAAAAATCTTTAAAAAAAAGCATAATACAGTTAATTTGATAGTTAGACAATTAATATTCTATCTTATTTAATGTGGCACTTTTATCAAATACTACCCTATTTCTGTTGGGCAATATATAGTACATGTATAACAGTCTGTTTCATACGCTTCTTTTTCAAATACAGGAACAAACTGGTTATAAAATTAGATTTCTTTTTCAAATACCTGTACATGAATATTGTTAGTTTGAAATGTACACAAATTCGCAAACTAGAGGACCGGCAAAAAGTGCGCAGAGAAATTTGAAAAAAAGAAACAGTTACATATATGTCGTATCTAGTATTTAAATGCGTGTAAATAAAACAAAAGAGAAATATGGATAAGAAATTCGAAACAAGTAGCTTACACAAGTGTCGATGCACCGGCTCACTATCATGCACAATATACATCGGCGATTTAGCGTGAAGGGCCACCGAGGAAGTCAGTCGGGCAGGTTAACCGGCGCTTAATGCCAGCCCTTTCCCTTGGAGCTGTGGACGATAACGTGCTTGTAGACCGGCACATGGACGGCATAGGGTTTGGCCACTGGCACCGGGAACTTCTTCTCCACGTAGACTGGGTAGGGCTTCTCAACCACGAAAGGCACCTACGGGAAGAAGCGGAAAAGCCGGAATTAGCTGGCAGGCAGTTGCACAACGAGCTTCCTGCTCCTTTTATTTTCCTGCTTGGCCCAGTTCAGCTATATACGCGTAGCCTGTACCCGCGCCTCGGAACTGCCGCGGGCGCGCGACGGGTTGCCGCCGTTTCGGCCGGGGTGGATAGGGGGGAAAGGAGCGAGGGACATTTGCCCAAGCCTTTTTTGTCGCGCGCGCGCACAACCGGCTGCAGTATACGCGGCGTGTTTACACGCTCGCGGGCCGAGCTATGCTTGCGCAAAATTTTTTTTTTCCGCGCCCGCCGGCGGAAAGTTGTTTTAGCGGATTTATCGATTCGCTCGGTGGCAGCGGCGGCGGCGGTGGCAGTAACGGCGGGAGGTTGCGGCCTGAAAATATGAGCTTTGCCACGTAGGAGAGCAGCGGAACAGTATAGTGGCTTTGCGAATATGTGTGTGCGCGCACACGCCCGCGTACGTTTCACGAGGATGTGTATATGAAGGCGCGCCAGTATTGGACCAGTCTGTCCGATTTTGGCTCGAAGCGAGCTGACCGGGACGAGGGAAAACGCTCGGATTCCCATTTGCGCGAGATGAAAGCTATTTTTAGCTTTCCGGATAACCTTGTTTTTCTCAAAATGTTTATCTACCCTCAAATACGTTCAATGCAGACGGTTTTTAAATAACGCCAAATCCATGTTAGAAATACATCCTTACGGGAGACTTTTGACTAACGTTTGGGATAACTTAAGCAACGAGATAATGCCAAACTTTCGAATTCGCGAATGGAAGGTTTTACGAAAGTTTGGGAGACTTTTCAACAAGTTTTCATAATTTGATTTTTTAAGTTATTGAATGTTTAAGAAATATTTGGCAGAAATCGTATGAACTTATAATTATTATTAAGATATATTTTCTCAAATGTAGGCTAAATTGTAAAAACTGATAGAATTTTTAGATGGGTTAAAAAACCGTATTTAAAATACTTTTTTATTGGTTTTATCAAGTTTTGAGTATTTTCCCATTCATCTAACCTTAGCCTAATACATATTGCCACGCACCATCTATTGATTACGAAATTTGGTTAAAGCTCATAATAATAAGTCAATTCAACTTATGCCACATATTTTTAAACTTCAGCATTTAAACAATTACTCTAGTTATCTATATACATAATGTCATAACTTGATAAACTAATCTTTAGACAAATCAAAAGCAATAACTTCTAATAACAACCCTGACAGTATCAAAAGTTAGATCCCAAAAGTCTTGACAATTATGATTTGAATTGGAAAAGCTTAATAAAAAAATTAATATTGTAAACCAATTGAAATATTTAGTTTAAAGAGCTATGGAATAACTCGTTGAAAAATCATTTAATTCCAGCAAATGTATAGTAATTGATTGAACAAGTTACGAGAAGTACTCAACTAATTTTATTTGTTTATATTACCTGTTTTTCTACGACGTATGGTTCCGGCTTCTCGATCGGGATTTCAATGTGCTTAATAACTTCGTAAGGTTGGGGATGAGGGATTTTCACTGGCACTTGATACGGCTGGGGAATTGGTATTTTAATCTCTTGATTCACTTTTACGGGCACCGGGTGAGGAATCGGAATGGCTGAAAAAAAAAACAATGAGGTATGACTTCAATTTACGAAAAATTCCGCGAGTCGATACTTTAAATCATGAAAACTGCCGGGCTCACCATATTTTTTGTAAATTGGTATTTCCACAGGATGTGTCTTTTCCTCGTAGCTGTGGTGCTCGTGGCCACCATAGTCACTGGCCCATGCCAGTGATATGCACACTCCCATGCTCAACACAAATAACTAAAAAGTAAAAGGACGTTATTGCAGGGGCAAAGAGTTGGAAACGCAATTAAAACACAAACGATATTAAAAACTGTTTTACAACTTTTCATGATCCCGTCAAAGTGTTAATTAACTTTTCATCAAACTGCACTGTACAGGTTAATTGATTTGTTGACGGAAAAATTAAAACAGTACTTTCTACTGCAAAAATTGCAGTGAAAAATTAAATTTTCCGGGGTCAATTTTACCGTTAACTTATAAGTTTTCCGTTATTAAAACTTTATTTTTAAATCAATAAATTTGTGTAAAATACATAAAGCGCGAAATATGGAAAAATATTTATTATTAATGTAATACCAATAATTCTTAAAATAAAATATTATATGATTATTAAAAAATTAATAAAGTTGCGTCAAAGTTAATGTAAAAAATAATAATAATTGCACATTCTGGTTAATGCGCTATCCTCTTACTATTTTACACATGATGGCAAGTTCTTCGCGTCTATTTCACAATGATGGAAGAACAAACGTGTGTTGAGTGTCTGGAACGTGCGCGTTCCAAGCTTATATACTTTCGACGTTTCCACCACCTTTCTCTCAACTCGGCTTGGCCGGCGATCTTGTCGCCCCTTCCCACTGAATATTCCCTCGATTGTTCGTCCCGGCGACGATGAAATAATCGCGGAAACACGAGAAATTAATGCCGTCCCCTTGTGCTGCGGCGCAAAATAACCGGCAGCTTTTGCTTGAAACTTATGCAAATTATTGCGAGTGATCTGAAGTATCGGAAGTCGAGAGATCGCATCTGCGTTTCGAGCCGTTTTCTTGCAAACTCTGGAGTGGGCTTGTTTTAGTTTTACGGATAGGCTGTAAACGCCGATACGCTGACTGTAAGTGTAAAAAAGTTTGGGGAATGGTAACATGTAGGAGCTAAACACGTATTCGGCGTTTTAGCCTCGCTCTTTTTATGAACAAAGTTTTACTAATACGATACGATGCATTTGTACAGTACACCTTTACCAGTTTTTACTACTTTAAGCAGGACTTATACATTTTGAGTTTTTCCTTTCAATGTATTTGTATTTGAGATGATGCATTATTGTCATTTATTGTTAAATAAACAAATAAAATGTTTAAATAAATGAATTACTAGAGTAGATGATAAACAACTTTCTTCGTAAGATGAACCGAGAGGAAAGTACGCAATCGAGTTTACCAGTACAAAAAAAAGAACTTTGAACACATCGAAACATCATGCGTGATTCCTCGTTCTCACTGTTTGTGAGAAATAATTGGTTAAGCTTTGCTTCTATATTAGTACATTACGAGAAAGGAGTTTTCATACTCCTCGTTTTTTTCTCGTTCTACGTGTGTGTGTTTTTTTTTCTGTTCCCAACACCGTATTCTCCTTCGAACGGAAGTGGAATTACGACAAATTGGTGTAATTTTTGGCTGAGTCGTCTCGAAAAAAGGAGGAAACGCCATTATTCCTACAGAAATTATTTTTGACTTACGGGATCGTAACTTTTACATTTGCCGGATACAGACGGCCTTTCTTCTTCAGCTGCGGGATTTTGTTTGGAAATTGATTACATCAGATACACATTTTTTGTTGTTCTTTCTATTGAACTTGAATTATGGTTTAAAAATTTAATAATCAGTTTAATAATAAATGAATGAGAAAATTGTGAACAAACAATTCATACATGCAAAGATTTATCATAAAGAGAACAAAAAATGATATACAATAAATTATATATTCAACTTGAGAACTAATTATTGTTTTACTATTACATGGAATCAGTAAAAGTACTATTGAATCAGAACATATTTTTAATGTCTAGATTCGAAAAATAACTTTCTTCTGTTTTTACTTTATATATATATATTTTTCTGTGGAATAACTTTCTTCTTCTGAAAGAGCAGGTTTATTTTCAAACACTGAAATGAATAAAAATTAATTAAATGAGAAATTAATTTGTGCGTCCAACTGATGGTGCTCAAAGTCATTCATTCATTATACAAGTTTAATGAAATGAAGGACACCTTGCAATATAATTGCCACTTTAAATTATAGCGTAATAGGTGTCACATTTAAGATCATAACAATGACAACGAAGTTTTGCTATTTTCCATAATACATATGGTACATATGGTTTGAATCCTTTTTATGATAGCATATTTATTGATTTAGTCTGCAATTTTTTTAGAAGAAAATTAATGATATTTTATATATCATGTGAAAGGGGGTATATTTATCATATAATTTAAGAGTTTGTATTATTATTCACTTAATAGGTAACAAAGTCTTAACTTATGTTGCTTTTTACGTTTTATTTTGATAGATACAACTTTTTCTGGTTAAGTACTAACGATAAAGTGAAAGACACAAAAGTGAAGTAAAATCAAGTAATAAAAGGTATTAGTTTTAACGATTATATTATATGAGTTATTCTACAGGAAATATCAAACAAGTAGGTACTAAAAATAAATAAAAACTCTGTGGCTCATTCTGAATCTACAAAATATTGTTATTATAGTCAATTTATCTCTATATAATGCTTATAAATAACCATTAAACATGAATCTTATTAAAAGGACGAAATTTCACATACAGTTTAAACAAAGTAATGAAAACTAGAAAATGCTTTCATTTGTTTTTTATAAGATAAAACTACGGTTTTTTCTACAAAAGTTTTATATCTTCAACAATGAAGCTTTTCGATTAAAAATCTTTTCAATTTTTCGTAGACTAGTGTCAATTTATCCGCTCCATGTTCGGTTCTTTCTTGATTTCTTTTGAGGTTTGAGATCGATTTTGGGTTTTCAGAGCAGAAATAGATTATCTAGCTTGGAAGATTGTAAGCGACGAAAGATCACAAGATAAAATGATCGAAAACGTTTATTCATTTTATTGAGTGCTTACAATTTTATTTGAAAATTAATATTTTTGAAAAAATAAAGCTTAAATTTCAGTTTTTATGTTTTATTTTAAAAGCAACGCGGATTATTTTCTTATCAGAAATACTTGGAAAGTGACAGTCAGCAAAAGAAATATTATTTTTTAATAAAATAATTCCTTTTTAGTATTACATGGTTTATATATGGAAAAAACAAAACTGTCCATAAGATAGAATTATAATATCGGACATCATTTTTAGATTCTTGAAATCGACGATAAGCTACGCTATAATCAGTTTCCAGAAGATCGTTTGATGTTATATACATACCCATCCATCGAGCTGGATTTACCTGTTTCGTGTATCTTTTATAATATAATTTTTTTTTATTATGTGCATATTCATCAAAACGTAAATATGTATTTGAACATCTCTATATAAGTATATACTGACTGTATAACAACAGTATTATAAAGCATCAAATAAATTAAAAATTGTTGTGAAAAAAAATTTTTAAAATAAGATTTGATTATGAGTTGGGCATGTTCATAAAATAAGTGAGATTTTAAATCTATAAACAAATACAAGACTAATAACATCTTATGAAAAATTAATTCATTAGCCTGTCTTTATCATTGCGTTTATGCATTTTACACATAAGTAATATTAAAAAGATTTTCTTCCCAAAAATTCCATTACTATATATTTTCAAATATCTGTACAAAGACATTTATGGAATATTTTTTTAAATCCATTTCATCATTTTGTTTTTATTTACATTATTACGAAAGGATATTTATACATCATGACTCATTTCAATGTTACAAACATTTGATTATTTTCATTTGTATTTTACCTCCATTGATGGGATATTAAACCAAAATGTAACATTTCCGCATTGCAGGTAGAGTCTTGTTAAAAAAATTGTTTATTTAATTTTCAAAAGGGAACACAAAGGAGGTGAAAATTTTATATAGATATCGCGTGATACGTCTTACTTAGAGACTACAATAGAGTCTTTAATTTTTTGTTGGAGGTATTGTCACACTGATCCTCTGAATCCCCTACTACAGCATAGAAAAAGACGAAGGTATCTATTTATCTTTCTCCCGGAAAGATAAAAGTCCAGCGACTTGATAATACTCAACGCACAATAGCTTACTATTCTTTTTTCGATTGCTCGCTTCTTCCACTATCCTCTCTCTCTCTCTCGCCCCTTTTCCTTTCTCTTTCGAGGAATCGACGCGTTCAACTTTCGCTGTCTATTCCTTTTCTCACCCGCGCTCCACTCGGATATACATCTCCACGGAAACGTTGATACGGTAATATCGACAATGAAGAGAAAGAGAGAGAGAGAAAGAGAGAGGGTGAGATGAAGCGAAGGAGGGGGGATCTCCACTCTCTTCTCTTCGTTTACGCGTGTATCCTATCAATTACTGTCCGTTCTCCGAAGAAGGATTCTGTTAAAAAGTCCGCGCAAGTGCGTTATAGACTACTGCTTCCGCGTTCACTTTTCTCATTATGCCGGTGAACGGCATTTATGACGTTTTTATTAGGGGATTAACCGTCGCGGGGCTGCTGTGCCGCTGATGAATTGCAGAAATTCAGATCTGGATAAGAGACGTGCTGCACGAGCGAGCGCTCGTAAATTCTTATCCGCTACAGTAACGCCGCCGGGGCGCCGTTTCCTTCGCCAAGAGGAAGTGTATTGTATTTTTGAAAAATTTCAATTAACCGTCCGTTAATACCCACGCATATATATACTACGGCATCGTAGTTAATGAAGTGAGAGATTGAGGTTTTCATTTCCGCGGTTCAAAATTGACTATCATATTAATGAAGCTATATTCGCCTTTCTTAATGAGTTACAGTATAAGTTTCGACAATCAATTTAATTATTAGAAGCTGTGCATTTGATAAACAAAAAGGTAAAAAAATAATTATAAACGTTCCGCGTTCATCGAATGAAATTATCAATTTTAGAAAAATACTCGCAGCGCTAGTCTTATCAATAATTCAAAATATTCTTCGAATTCAAGCTTTTGAAATTTATTTGAATAACAAAAATATGTGGATTTATGGTTTCTGCGGAAATATATTTTTGAATATTCATAAAAAAGAACGACATTATTGAGCACAACACGTCTGTGGCGTAAAACACATATTTAAAATAAAACAAATATAATCCGATTGTATTTATTTGTAAATTATTCTGAATTTTTTCAAGTTCTTTAAAATTTATATTATTTTATAATATTCATACAATAATCTTTTTCGATATGATAAGAAAACTGAATTAGTATTCGGAAAATTGCAAAAAGGCATATTAAATGCTACAAGGCTACACTGTGGTATTGTATTATGCCGATTATGATTTCCCTCGCATAACAAACATTGCATCACCTCGACGAAGAAGAAGAAGATAAATAACTTTCTCGTTGATGTGTAACACATCATTAGATTCCTGAGAGAAATTGACGATGGGTAGATGCAATTGCCCTAATCACCGTGCTCTATTACGTGCTGCTGACTATTGTGGAATTACGTTCCATCGCCGGGTGCACAGTTCAATGGAAAACAAAGTTGCAAATCGATACTTAAGTGATAATCAACTCGGAAGATACATTCATTATCTTGAGACCAAAGTGATTGGTTTAGTATTGGTCGACGATCTGATTAAAAACGAACGCGATGAAATTGCTTTCAACGTGAGGTTTAGCGCGATTTCTATTTTTATTTTATGAAAATCGAAGTAATGAATGCAGAAACTGTAATATCCGTATACAATATAATTATAATAAATTTATGGATAAAGTTGGGTTGATTAGGAGGAATTTTTTGCATAATTCAGAAATGTAAAATGCTAGATGTTGTAATGTATTTATTTTAAGAAAAAGATAATTCAGGTACTAATCTACTGCACACTATTTTCTGTTTTTCCATTCCAAGAGTGTTTTGTACAAATACATGGGTAGTTATTAAGTAATGAATTTTCTGTAAAAAAAGCGATTATGTACATTGTTAACATGCTCGATTCTTACATTCATAATAGTACAAAAATATAAAACAATACGTATTTTGCGTTTAGTTTAGTTCAGTGAACTTTATGATGAATTGTCTTATATACGGGAATCTTGATAGGAAATTTCTTTTCAACGATCACAGGAACGTGTTTCACTACCTCGAAAGGCACTGGTTTTTCGACTGGCACTGGAACAATTTTCTCAACTGGCGTTGGAACTTTTTTCTCAACGGTCTTCACTACTGTCTTAATAACCTGCAAGAAAAGAGTGCACGTGTATACTTTAATGTCTCGTTTGCATTTTAAACGATACATTTTCTTTCGTGCCTTTCTAGTGTTTACATTTTATTTAACGATTTTAGTTAATGAACTCAATCATTGTATCGCGTTAGCTATTTATTTGAAAGTGACGTTCAATTCCACTTTAACAGAAATTTTAATTTAATTTTATGCACCAGTATATAAAGAGTTTAGCAAACAAACAATTTTTATAAATGAATTATCTTATATAAATATCAATATCAATATCAATAATTAAAAATATTTATGTTAAAAGTGTATTAGATTTTTAAAAAAATAGTAAATAAAAAATATAATTTATTTAATTATAAAGCAAAAGTTTCAGTCTATTTGTTATAGTTGGAAATTTTATTTGATAAAAATAATACTATTGGTGTTTCCAAATTGACTTTATAGTGATCGCACAGATTGCAATAAAGGTTTTCTTTTTTGAATAAAAGTTTTTAACTATGACTAAATTACCTCATACGGCACTGGGTGTAACATCGGAATTAAAATAGGATAAGGCTGAGGCACATGTTGTACTTGGGGATAAGGGATTTTAATTTCTGCTTGTTTGTATACGGGATATCCTGAAAAAACATTTTTTTCTTCTATAAATTTTTGCTCTTTAAGTAATTTTTAGCCGATTCTACTAACCTATTTCTTTTATCACAGGTTTTATATAGCCGCTACTATCTTTTCCAACTACCACATCAGTTAACCAAGCTTGAAGTCCCTGAACAGGATTTTTGTCATCCGATGATCCGCTTATTTGATTCCAATTATGCGAATCTGAAACGATGTAAATGTT
Organism: Torymus tubicola; assembly: GCA_035583055.1. Lineage (NCBI taxonomy): Eukaryota > Metazoa > Arthropoda > Insecta > Hymenoptera > Torymidae > Torymus > Torymus tubicola. The sequence continues at coordinate 4,793 of JAWWEQ010026733.1, read as the reverse complement.
TAAATAAATATTTTGACGATTTTTTAATTTTTAAAATGTACGTATACAAGGTTTAAAGACCAAATAAACTTTTATTCAATTAAAGTGAAATGTTATTGATTTTCTTTAAAACCCATTTTCATTCACACATCTATCTATGTATTATAAATATTAAAGGGTAACATTTACAAACCACCGAGATCCCATTGGCCCAACGAGTATTTTGAATTATGGTCTAACATAATTTCACCAAATGACAGGCCATTGCCATGCGTATTGTGGTCTAAGGAGATTGCACCGAAACTATGACCTCCTCCATTGAGATGACCACCTCCTAAGTCCCATCCCGTTACTTGACATAACTGGAATGAACCTAAAATCAATAACTGTGAAATATTTCTTAGCTATCTTTCGACAAACGGTATGTATTTTTTTTTATCAAAACACAACATTAATTATTAAACAATTTATTATTCTACTTCGTTATCTATTTTACAATTGTATAATTTTTTTTGAGATCAACACATAAATATTTCAGTGAAATGAATGCTTTCATTTTTTAATAAAAGTTTGTTTACGCACAAAAAATATCATCGCTTCGTATATAAGTTATCACGAAGAAGGCACAGAGATGACTAGTGAAATTTTCGACATTTCAGCTTTTATATCACATCGCTAGAGAAGGAACGAGCCCCACTCTATTGCACTTCGTACTGCAGTAAAGTTGCATTTTTACTATCATTCCGTACTTGCGTAATCGCGGTTTGGTGTACTTGAAGCAAGTTTCGAGCCACGCTATTCCGAGAAAGGTATATCATTTATACGACCAAATAAAGAGGCTCAATTTCAAAAGATTGCCGGATTGAACTTTCCAAAACACATTTACAATTTTTAATGGCGTTAATCGTTTCGCGTTATTAACTCTTTCTTCAAATGTGCAAATGAGAAGTTTAAAGGCCATTACCAGAGTTAATATGATTTCGTATGAGCATTTGAGATTGAAAGTTCTACATATTAAGAATTTAGTCTGATACTATAATTGTTACTAGATCTAAATGATTGACATTACGGAAAACACTTAATTTTATAATTAATTCATTAGTCTTCCGTTTCACATAATACTTAGGTAAACAAACCAATATTACACATACAGTGGAGGTAGATGAAATAATTCGTTATTTAAAGTACCCTTTCTTTATAATGAGAATTTAATAGTTAATAAAAAATTCTTAATATTTATAAACAAAACGTCAATATTTAAGAATTTGAAATAAATGGTTGACAGTATGACAAACATGCATTAGAAATAATAACAAAATTATTAAGAAAGTGAACTCCAGCACTTTAGTAGAGTAGCGCAATTGCACCTCTGCCGATTACAAAAGTTAAGCAACTATGGGTGCGGTAGTCATAATTGAATGGGTGACCGCTTTTAAGTCTGTGCAACTTTAGTGACTGTTTAAGAGATTTTTTGCCCATAGCAAATTTATTTGAATCTGTTTTGAATGTTCAAACCTATGAAACGCGACACAAATATCAAAAATATAATTAGGTCATTCGGTAATACTGAATCTACTGTAGTAAAAATCTAATAGATATACTTTTTCGGAATCACATTGCTTAAAAAAAATGTATCAATATATATAATATTGAAAAAGCTGGTAGTTTAAATATATAGATTTGCACTAGATTCAATTTGCAATTTCTTTAGATAAAGTTATAATTATATAAATGTATAACATTCCAGTTTTTTAAAAACATTTTTCCTATGTTTGATTGTAAAATGCGATTTCGAAATTAGTAGTTTCTATTTATGGGGTAAGTATATATGCCCTACCTTTGTATATAAAGTTTCTTATGTGAATCATAATTATAATAATTTAGTTATGAAGAACGTATTATAACTAATCAATAACTGAACTATAATTGTTACTACGAATCAATTTTGAAGCAAAAACATTTGTACCAACGGTGCATTCATGGATTAATAGGTTAAAAATATTTTGTAGTCCGAAGCATTTATATCCAAGATCTAGCACGCTGTACGTCCAAAATATTTTCCCTCATACCAGAAATCTTAAATAATATCTACAGGATTTACATTACGAAATGAATAAAAGAAAAATCTAATTTCTTTAAGAGCGAGTAAAAATATTTTTCAAGACACATCCCCAGGCCAGGTTTTTCTTATTTCTTGTACTATATTATATTGTAGAACAACAGCAGACTTATATTCTTTTAAAACGTCATTTATGATTATATTCGTAACATAATATTCTCTTTCATTTTTTATTTATTCTATACTTTTTTTAAAATTTTTTTTTCTCATCAAAAAAGAACAGTGAAATGCAACATTCTCAAGATTATAAGTGCTTCTCCGCGTATCAGGGACCTTTAAATTGTAGTGTCATAAAACTTCTTTGGTCAGCTTATACTTACGGGATAATGAGTATCCATGATGTATCTGTTATGCAAACCAATAGCAAAACATAAAGTGAAAATAATTTTGACGAAGAAGATTATTCTAATTGTAATAACTGTTTCTTTATACTTCCTTAAATAGAACAGAAAGAAAAACCGTTAAGAATCTAGTTTTCTCGTGCACTAAGAATTACAATAATAATAAAGTATACATAAACTTGTTTTAGGATGGATTGAACCACTAATTTTTAAAATAATTTATTAATCAATAAAATATTTTTGGTGTTTCATTTGATTGTTAGGCAGTAATTTGAAACTAATTCTATGTTTAATTTGGTCCTAAATTAAATTGAAGTCCATAACCACGATGCAATCTTCGCCAACTATAATATTTCATTAGATGAATTAAGCAAATAATGAGCGCACTTCTCCGCATTTGATTTCATAAAAACTTCAAATTCTCACAGTCACGTATACAGTGTAGCAGAGTGGAGTGTATGACCATTTGCACGCCTTTTGAACGATCAAAAACACTTTAGCGGAGAACATACATGTTCAATCAACGTGAGCATTTCTCTCGCCTGCTCTCTCGCTCTTATATGCTTATTTCTCTTTCCGTACTTACCTTAGAGCGAATCTGAGCGATCGACACTCTTAACCGATATAAATCTTTTTGCGATCTAATTATACTTCTATCTTGTCTTGTTAATCTCTACTTTCTACGGAGATTCTTGAACTACATATTGAAAATTGTAGCGAAAGTCAGTTCCTCGCGTATTTAATGAGATACTGACAGACTTGTTCTTTTTTTTACACCTTAAAAATACGGAAAATAGGAGGATACATTGTATGCACGTGCATTTGCGCATGTCCGCTCGTCAAGCACAATCAGCAAATAACAAGGGGAAACAGCTGTAAAAAAAGTGTACAGTGTGTCTGATGTGGTAATATGTAAACTTTTTTCGCAGCATAATAGTTTTAACAAAAGAAAGGTATTATAATCTTAATTATAAATTTAAAAAATGTTTATTTATGAGAAAGCGCAGACATGTTGATGGCACGTTGATTTATTCAAAGATAAAATACTCTTCAAATAATACTACAAGCGAATAGAAAAAAGTCAAAAGAATTTATTTACAGACATACATATTCATTTTAATTGTTTTATTTTTGTTTAAATAGTTTTCCTTAAATTAAAAAAAAAGACATTACATTTAAATATATTATTATTAAATAAAATTTATTATTTATTTTCAACTCAGTTCTTATATATTTATTTCATGTTTACGTTAGTATAAAACTTTGTATTTTAAAATTTTTAATTATTTAATATATATTTATATATATATCTGGTTGCTGCTTGTTCAAACTTGTTATTTTTTTCTAATTTCTGAGGACTTTCCTAATAATTTGGAGAATAAACTGCTAAATTCTATTTTCTGAAATTTTCACTTTGTCAAATGAACGTTTGTCTTTAAATCTAGAAAAAAACAAAATTGAAAAAGTACCTCTTTCGGCGTTTACTCTATAAAAAGTTACCTTTACAGCGCTCGTTTGAAATAGTTTTACTTACAACGCTCGTTTCATGTATCACCTTTTACAAGGCTATTTTTACATATAGCTTGTTTGCAGCTTTTTTAAAAATAGTTTCTTCTTACTCCTAACCGTTTAAATTCACTTACGATGAGTTAGAAAGACGATAAGAAATTCGATATTGACTTGTCCTCTCCTGTCTGCGACAATATAATTCGTCCATTAAGTCTTCGTTGTTTAATTTATTTAAAAACCAATATCGAAATTCTATTTAAACTGCTTTTAATTCTTTATTTTTCCCGTGTTGCACTAAACCACTGTCTAGTGGAATACTGATAATACATTAATGCGAACACCCGTTGATTCGTACTACTTCGTAGTCACTTTAAGGAGGTAGGATCCATTTGATTCGATGTAAAAAATAGTTTCCACGCCTGTAACGTCTTCGCATATTGCACGTCGCGTCGCAAAGCCATCCTACACTACTCCCTTTTCAATACAACGCCGCTTTTCTCGATCCTCGTTACTTACGCTCGAAGATGTGTAGCGCGATTTGTGCGTTAAATTGGTCTTGTGCAGTGTAAGGATCTTCCTACGTTTTCAATGCCGATTTTTCTGTTTTTCGAGATTCGAATCGTGGGTGTTAGTATGTTGTTGGAGATAGAACGTCTCCCGCCCATGTCACGATACAATTTGCGTACATCTGTCGGGCGGGACTCGTTTCTTTCTGACCCTGTTTCCAACCGTGAACTTGATTTAATCTTCTTTTGTTCTAGAATTTTTTCACGCCCCTATAGGCTCTCTCAACTCTTCCCAGTTCTTTGATAATCTTTTAATATAACAAATTATCATTATATATA
>JAWWEQ010026722.1:0-25182 GCA_035583055.1 Torymus tubicola | reverse complement strand
ATATATATCGAACCAAGCAATCACTAAGCTTATCGGCCCGGACAAAGTCTCCGCCGAGAGAGAGAGAAAGAGCTAGCGCACATATATTCGCGATCCCGCGTCTGATATTATAGAGCTATATAGCTTATAATATACGTTATCGGGAGTGAGAGCAGCACTTATGGTACCGCGTCGTCGTCGTCGTCGTCAATCGCACCGCATCGTCATCGCGCGAAACATTTTTTTTTCTTTTTCGATAACAGAGAGAGAGAGAAAGAGCGAACTGTGCGTGTGGTTTATAACTGGCCAAGATGTTTTTTTCGCGGAAATTACGTATAATATACTCCAAGGGGTCTTGCGAGTAGTATATATGTATACATGTGTATAGGCAGTTGTAATCATGACATGGCATTATTTTTATATTATAAAGAGAGAAAAATTCGAGCGAGTTGTTTGTTGCAAATAGCGATTAATTAGAGGAATGATTTCGTTTATTTTTTGCACTATGTATATATACAAGTACTTTCCTGTTTTTCGCGCACATAAGAGAGTGTAGAGGGCGACGATTTGCCGATCCCGATAAAAAGTTTATGCGCACGCGTGGTACTTGATAAAAAAAAGAAAAAGAGGTAGCAAAGGAGGAGAGAACAGCGATTGCGCCTACGTTAAGTTCTTTATCTATAGAATCAGGCGCGTGCGTTTGACTGCGCGAAAAATATTTTTTTATCCGCGCACGACGAATTTGCATAACGTTCCTTCATGCTTGTAGCACGTGCTATATTATATGAGGTAACCGGGCATCCCTCCATATATATACATGTGGTTTCTTTTTTTACCTTAACAAATTTGCATCCGAAAAAATTACGTGTATATATATACATATAGACGGTAAAACCGCGAAAATCGCGGCACAGTTAAGGGAAAAATTTGGCCGCGCCTCGCGTGTGATGATAATATCAGTCGGCCAGCAGCAGTAGCACCGCACCTTGGGCGTTATCTTTCTCTGTCTGCACTGTTAGCGCACGCACAAAGAACATATATACCTATCCATGCTCTATTTATAGAACGCGTAAATACCCCGCTATGTTGTATATATATATATACCGCTACTTCATATTTCCATTCGGCCCGCGTGCTTATACATACATACATTCACGGAGAAAAAGAGTTTAGTATTATACGGATGAGATTTTATTCTTTGGAAAAAAAGTGCGGGGCACGTCTTTGTTGCGCGAGCATGTAGAAGCAACAGATGCGACGAAGACGCGATGCGAGGGGGTTACATAAGCGCGAGAGCACGCGCGCCGAGTATAACGAGGTAGTAAACGTATAAGGAGGGGAGAAGAGAGAGAGACGTAATAGTGCAAGAACGTAAAATGAAATCGGGTGTGGAGAGAGAGAGAGAGGAGAGAAGGAGCAAAAGAAGAGTGAGCGAGTGAGACAGTTTTTGTTGAAGGGGGGAAGAAAGTGAGTGCGTTGTAAGGAGAACGAGGGTGAAAATAATGTATACGGATGCTGTGCTGTTACAGTATAAACGATGATGAGCGGCTATAAATCGAACGTTAATTGTTACAATTTTAGAAGATAGTTTAAACGTAATAAAAAATGAAAAGGTTAAGTGAGGTGCAGTTAAAATACAAAACTAAACATCTCTCTATATATATATATATATATATATATATATTTACGACACCTCGATACATAGACAAACACACCCGTTCTCTGTTCGTATCGCTCACAATTACATATGCAAGAATGCAGACGACTCTCGAGACTCACTCGTCAACAAAAAAAAAAATCGCGAGTATACCTATATAAGAGAGAATCGAAAAACAAGCGCGAAGAATGATTTAACATGTTTTTTCAGCGTCTGCGTGTATTATATGTATATATATAGGTGTACATGTTTGCGCCACACGCGACGCATTTATACATATATATGTACACGAGAGCGAATCAATTGTCTCACTCACTCGCGTGGTGGGCTAATAATCCACGCGGGAAAAGGAAAAAATAAAAAAATTCCATTGAACGCGGCTATCACGTACGCGCACTGCGGGAGGTTGACATATTATATATACACGCAGACGTGTTGTCGCGTATAATATAATATTAAACTCGCACCTTCGAAAATAAAAGACAGAACGGGTTAAGTAAAGAGGAGGATAAATACATATGTGTGTGTGTGCGTATATTGCGTTATGATTGATTTGGAAGGTTTTAGGTCGAGTTGCTGAGTTATAAATAAATATATATATATATAACAATTAAACCGTTATACACGAGAACCGTGAAAGAAATAAAGAATAAGAAGAATGTGTAGTACAAATGCGTACTAACACATAACACCGTGATTTGCGCGTTTTCAAATATTTAGAGAATTTCGCCTGGTTTTGCATCATCCTATTATTGCCACGCATATAAAGCCATTGAATCCTACAGATTAGCCAGCAGCGGCGACGTTCCTTCGTCATCACGTCAAATCCTCATAATTATTCTTGTCTATATAGCTGCACCTCTATAGAGAGAAAGAGAGAGAGAGAGAGAGACAGAAAGAGCGCGAGATAAGACAACGTTTATCAGAGTCGCGCGCGCACACGGTCGTACCTATATCGTGAACACACGCGCGTGTATGTGTGTGTGTGTGTATAATAATGTACAAAAGCACTAAATATGTGCACGATGTCGCACGTGCGTCGTCCCGTGTATATATGTATACCTATCCTATCGCTTATACATATATTTTACTTGCTACATATATATATATGATGATCCATAATTTCTTCCTCATATATATATACGAGTATAATAATTGGGTCACTCGCTCGTCACGTGAAAATCATCATCTCAGTTTTAAGGAATTTCTAAGAAGGAAAGTGCGCGTGTGCATATATAATTGGTTATCGGAGGAGGAGGAGTATGTGTTATTCAAAAACAAGAGTGCGTCGCGGCGATGCCGGATATTATATATATATATTTTTCTTATTTTGTTTGTTCGAGGGAGATGGAATTTTTTGTTGAGTATAATGGGTAGCAGTGGCAGCGACGGCGTGTCTTGTCAACAGCTCTGTTGAATTACATTCGAGATATAACGTGTGGGCAAAAAGCGCGAAGGACGCGCCCGTAACAGAGATTTGTTCTATTTCAGAATGTTATGAGATATAGAGGGGGGGGGGGGGAGAAGATTGATACGGAATTACAACAATAATTATATATGTACGCGTAATATACAGTAACGATGAATTATATAAAGTAGATAGAAATTAAAATGAACATTTTTATGGATAGTATATTTGCGATCTGGAAATTAAAACATCTCGAAGACTATATATATATATATATACTATCGCAGCAACTGACATATTTGCGAACAACGTATTTTATCACATATATATACTTTCTAGAACTGTCGTTCACGCGCAACCGCGAAATTCCTGTGCCCCGCAACGTAGTCGAAATTTTCGCTGTCGCCAAGGTGCGTGCGTAACTCTCGTTGTTATCGCAATCACGCACAAGGGGGTCCCTCCCGCAAGGCTCGCTCACGCGCTCTCTTATCACTCGCGACCGTATGGTAAACACGCATACGTTGTTCGATTGTACGCGAATCCGCAGGAAGACCCGAAATAGTTTTTTTTTTATACAGAATACAAATTTTTGAAGTATATATTATCGTAACTTTAAATCGTTTACGACAACGACTGAACGTTATCAGGGTAAGATATATATATATGTAACATTTGCGCAATGACACGGTATACGAGTGTCTGAAGTGTATATATATATACCGGATTTTTATATTATTATTATACGATTAGCATGTGTTTAATTAATTATACGTGTCTGAAGTGGTTTCTTCTTTTTTTCTATTTTTTTTTTTAGGAATGATGCGTTGTTTGACGAGAGTGTGGGTAAATACAAAATATAAAAAAAATACAAAAAAAAAAATCGGCAGATACTAAACTTTCCAGAAAGTCGAAATCCCATGTATCCCTGTGGTTTAACCGATGATTTACAAGACTAATTAGTAGTATATGTATAGCCTATACATGCCGCTAAAGTGTCAAAATATTAATACAGGTATATAAATACAGCAATGTGTATAACTCGTCCCTAGGTCACACCAGCGAGGTATATTACAATACGATTGTAATGTATACTGCTAACGAGTAGCTGTGAGAAGTCAGTCCTATACTATCTATATGTATAATCTCTACTATATTACAACCCGCAATAACCCTCATAATTACTTTCTCTCACTACCTGCATACCTTAAATAGCTTATACCTAAATATATACCTGCTTGCTATTTTGGATGTGTGTGTGTATATATACACGCTTAATGGTACCCAGTCATAAACGACTAATTACCCGGTATAATAAAACAAATCCCCCCTGGACCCTCTTCCAAGACGTTACGCCGCAGCCTTCTCCATTCCACTATACACTAAGTTCCCAGACTGCACGTGCCCCCTTCGTCTCTGTCTCTCTGTCTCTCTCTCTCTTTTCCTCTCCTCCCACGCTCTTCTGCATCTGCAAGTGTGTATACATATATATATATATATACTACAGATGGGACGTGCAAAGGGACTGGCGAGCACATGTTCCCCCCCCCCCGTGGGATCAATCCGTCGTGTCAAAAGGTCACTGTGTCACACGCTTATATACACACAGGCCCTTTAAAGAAAGAAAGAAAAAAAGGAATGCACTGCGATTAATTAATTAAAACTTAAAGGATCATCTAAACGAAGAATACACAACGACAACGATGTCGGTTCAAGGCGAAGGCTGTTTTGCGCGATGAATTATCGCGTGATAAGAGGTGAGTGAGTCGTATAATCTCAAGAATGTAACTGTGCGTGAAGCTAATTAATCCAACGATATATATATTGATGAAGAGAAAAAGAAAGAGGTGGAGAAAGAGGAATGAAAAACAATTCATCACGATGCACACCTCGCGGTATACGGATGGTGATCGCAACAACAACAGTTAGTTATGGGCGTGCGCGAACTATTAGCCATCGCCACTTGCGAAGGGCCACCGAAAAGACGAGAATCATGCTGGGAAATCTCGAAATTCTCACTCCCAAAGTCTCTTGCGCCAGATGTCGAACGAAAGGGAACCAAAGACGGAATCCCCCCCTTTAAGACTATACGTCCAGTTTAGTATGTATATATATATACCGCAGCAATCCCGGGAATCTCCAGTTTTCCCATTCTCTACACTTGTCCCTTTCTTCTTCTTCGTCTCCCACGGAAAGAGTATCTCTCTCTCTCTCTCCTACGCACGCTTGCACACACTCTTTTCTCGCAGTTTTCCTCTATATAGACGCTCGTTAGTCCATCCTACTATGCGACGCATGCGGAGAGAAAGAGTATACATATATAAGACCCCTGCGAGATCGGCAACAGCGGCGTTGCGGAGCTACTTCTCTCTCTCCTGCTCTCGTCTCTCTTCTCAAACGCGGCGGCGGCGGCGGTAACCGCGGCGCGGTATATCCTTTGATCTTTGCCGCTCTCGCGCGCGTACAGGTATATATATGTATAAGAGAACTTGTGCCGCGCGTGCACACATATATACACACAGCATCTCTCTCTCCTCGAAACTCCCCAGAAAATATCTCTTATATATATACCGACCGCGCGGACGCGTTGCTGATTTCAAGGCTAGATCGTCTAGATACGTTTTGACTCGCGCGTGCGGCCCTTTTTTTCGTATATATATGTATATACGTGCGTATATGTTAACAGAGAAGACGAGAGGGGAGGGAGGAAGAGAGAGAGAGAGAGAGAGAGAGAAGGCTTATCTCTTGTGAGGTGGACATGTATATACATATATATACCGACTTCTTTGGCTATTTGCACGATGTTCGGGTTCTGTTGGGAGTTTTATAGGATACGTGTGTGTGTGTGTGTGTGAGTTTTTCTTTTTGAGGAAGAGGTGGGAATTGAAATGAAAGAAGCAGCGCGCGCATGTTTTTGGTGAAGAAAAAAGACGGTGTCTCGAGAGAGAGAGAGAGAAAGAGACGGAGAAATAAATTTTTTCAAGAGAGACGCGCGTGTGTGTGTGTGCGAATGAAGTGAATTCTAAAAACGAAATAAGGTATAAAAGTGTAAATTTAGGGGTTTTGCGGTCTCTTCTGGTTTACTTATAGACAAAAAAATATTGTATATTTATAAATTAATCAAATATATACCGAGTATATCGTACAAAGTTACTGTTACGGACATAAAAAAAAATATTTGGAGAATCTATTAATAAACCGTATGTATAAAAATAACTTAATATATTTAATATATTATAATTCGTCGCAATCGTCTATACATTCATAAGACAGTTACGATTTCGTCACACGCTCACGAAACAAAAGTCACGCGCGTGCACCCACTTATGCGCCCATTATATACCCATACCCGCATTGATATATATATATATATATATACACAATTAAAATTCAATCCACGCGTATATATAGAGGTATATATACACACGACGCACGTGTACCGTGTAACCGACACCACGCGTGTATAATACCACCAGCAACGCGTTTGCCTATTGCCTGCCCATATATATACCCCCCGCAGCGTCAAATATAATCTAAGCTTTACTCTCCTCGTTCTTATAAGAGAGCAGCAACAGCCGCAGCTGATCATCTCCCACGGCACTCGAGACGACGACGACGACGATTCTCTTGATGTTAACCACATACATACATATAGATTTTTTTTTAAACCCCGAAAAACTAAAAAAAAACAACCGTCCCGCTGCGTTTTCTCAGGCACTGCGGTATACAAGTCCTTAACGACGAGAGAAAGAGAGAAGAGGAGAGAGAGAGAGAGAGAGAGAGAAAAAAAGAAATCTGCTAGTGTATATAGTGTGCTGCGAGCGCGCGCGCGGCTACTGTAATATTAGCGAGTGAGTGAAAGAGAGAGAGAGAGAAGCCGACCGATATATATGTATACGAGTATATAAGATGGAGAATGAGTGAGTGAGAGAGGATGCGGCTACCGGTCGCAGCGGGAGATCACGCCGGGGGTCCACCACGAGAGTTGCTCCGGCTACAGCAGCCGTGGCAGGCCGAGAAAGAGAGAGAGAGAGAGAGAGAGAGCGAAGAGAGAGAGGTACTTATACGCGGCTTTCTTTCTTTCTTTGTCGTTCAGACCGATTATTTATATATATGTGCGCCTGCTTTCATTAACACTGCAGCAGCAATTTTCATGGGAAGACATGGAAACTGGAGTAGTAGTCGTACATATCGCAGCAGGAGTAGCGTATAGTAGCGTTTCTTTTTTTATTATATTCACTCTGTTTTTTTTTTTGTTATATTTTCTCATCGTCTTCGAATTCCTGCGAGACCGGCGCGGCGCCTATACGCCGCATATAACATTGCTCACGTTTATATTCACTTAAGCGGTACGTTTAAGGAAGCAAAAGGCGCGCGCGCAAAGCAAAGAATGAAAAGGAAAAAGAAAACAAAAATTATATATACACGAATGCTGGTATATATATATATATATACATATATGTGTATATAGCCGAGGGCAAATTAAACGGAGAAATTGATTACCGCTTTAATTGCCTATATATACGGCTGCACGGTTGGCGCTCGCGTGGCAGCGCGGCGGTGCGCACACACGCACGCATTATATAGCCGCAGACACAAAGGGTAACAATTTGTTTTTACGCCCCTTCGTCGTCGTCGTCCTCCCAAAAAGACTATATATATATGTATACCAGCCCACTACTGCCTCTCTCCCGAAATTAGTCTTAGCCCACTCTCTCTCTCTCTCTCTCTCCTTCGAACCTGTAATTTCATCTTTCTCCTTCTTACCCCTCTTGCAGAACTCCCACGTCCCTTTCTCTCTTCTTCCCTCATCATCATCATATATATACACACACACATACAGTACGACTTTAGCTTTTCTCCTTTCGGATTTTCCAACCACCACATACGGTTTCTCCCATGTAGCGTGTATATGTCCAATATGCCCCCCTGCGATCGTATAAGGACCGCACGCATACTACACACATACACACGCGTGAAAACGTATATCCTCCGTTCTGACAAATGATACGCCGACCACGTCTTTTATATATATATATATATATATACACGTGTGTGTGTGTGTATACGGGCCGGACGCCGGCGAGAATGAGCAGCGCGCTCGCGCACACACGGCGGGTGGACCTCCCACGTTGACCGGCACACGAGAGTGTGTATATATATATACATACAGGCTGTTGCTGCTGCTGCCGTAAGCGCGGGAACTTCCTTTATAAGAAGTCTGGTAAGTGAATGGAGAAGGAGGAGGGAGGGAGGGAGGAAGAAGCGATTGCGCTCGATTGATTTGCGATGAGCGGTATATAGGCGGGTGTGCGAGAGAGAGAGAGAGAACGTATAAGTGTGAGTATAGGCTACTACTATATACTGATGCGATGTACAATTATTAAAAGCGGTATGTGGGTATATATATATATATATAGGTTTGTTTTGAAGAAAGGGAGAGCAAAGAGAAAGAGAAAATGGATCGAATTTGTTCATTAAAGGGGAAAATCGTGAGATTCCAATCGAAGTGGAAAAAGATTTTATATATACATAAAAGGTTCCGAAAGCACCGAAATGTACTACACATTTCCCACGTCTATATAATTACAAAGAGCCGACACACACACACACCACGAGGGGGTCCTTTGCATCATGTATACACTTTCCAAAAAACCCCACTCTCTTCTTCATCTTCTCCCCTTTCCCTCAAAAGCGCAATCTTACGCGCGGCATTGTACATATCACACACACACACCTGCATTCCCTCACTCTCTCTCTCTCTCTCCCCTCTTTTAAAACAGTTTAGGATACCACACACAACGCGCGACACCTCAACTCTCGCTGGCTTGCTTGCTTGCTTGCTTGCGCGTGCGCGCACAGGACCACACACGAAGGCTGCTAGCCAGGCTTCTTCTTCTCTCTCTCTCTCTCTCTCCGCCTCCTCCTCTTCCTTCTTCTTCTTTCTTCTTTCGCCGGGCAATAGTCTTTTTTTTCGTATGTATGTGTGGGTATATGTATAGGCGGCAACGGCAACGACTGGACTTTATCTTGCCTTGTCACTCGGCTCTTCTAATTGTCCATGCTAATTAATTAATATCCCAGTCGAGTGAGCACGCGCATATGTGTGTGTGTGTGCGGTAGCCGAAAGAGCCTCGATAACGAGGTATGCGTGAGAGAGAGAGAGAGAGAGAGACTGGCGGCACTATGTGGCTACCGTATAAAGTAGTTTATGCGTATAGCGGTGGTGGTGGCGGCTGTCGGGAAGGGATATATTCAGTTGGACGTATGAATTTAAATGAGCAGGAATTTTTTTCTTCTTTTTTTTTCTCCTCTTTTTAATGGGATGTCCCTTTTGGATATGTGTATACGTGTGAGTGTGTGTGTGTGGGGCTGTATGGTCGTTTTATTATACGGTAGTAAAGTTATCGTTCGGTGTGTGTGTGAGGGGAGGATGTGTAAGTCGAGGTTTAATCGTGGAGTTTAAGAACGCGTTTAGGAGGATAACGTGTGCTCAACTATATATATATATAGGTAGAATGGAATGGGTTATATAGTTTGGAGATACCGTCCGAATCGTTAAGTTTTCAAAGACAATTTACAACGTCGACGACGATGCCGACAAACAAAAAAGAAAATCAAAATGAAACGAATCCCCCCCTGGACCTCAGAGACCGAATTCATAAATTTCTTATACCTCCACGCATATACTCACGTACCACCTACGTAAACACAGAGACGAGAGAGAGAGAGAGAGAAAAAAAAGCAAACCGTGTCCATCAGATTCTCTCTTCTGCTTCTGCTACGCGCATACGTTTCTTCTGCTACGCTTCATCATAGACCCCTCGGGGTCTTTTTCTCGCACCTACATTGTTCACTATATACTACCGGCTAAACTACACTACATTTTAGCCGACGACGATGACGACGACCTCCGGCTGCGAAGATTCGTCTTTTCGTCTCGCTTCCATACCGCGTAAAGTATATAGGTACGCGCGTCGCGGTGGTCTCTTATACCAAGATGCCCCCAGTCGGCTCTCTCTCACAGAAAGAAGATCGGCTAGCGCGACAAATTTTCACGCGCGTCACCAACGTTGGAATTCTCTCCCTCACTTATATACACGCGTGCGTGAGTAAAATGAGGAATCGGATATATTATATATATATATATATATATATACTGTATAGGGTATAAGGCGATTGTTACCGCTGTTGCAGGAGATTTAAGGGACGCAGAGAGAAAGAGAGAAGAAAATACATTGTCCAAAGAGAGAAAGAACATAGCATCGACAGTGTAAATAGAACGGTAAATCTTGCGCTTGATGAATTGGCCGAATTGTGATGTGTTTGGTTCACGTACACACATACGTCTTGTATAAAGTACCATAGCATTGTCGTTTATATGAATGTTGACAAAATGCGACTATGAAAATCGTCCATATACGCGATTGTACGTATATGTACGTATATAGGACAAAAAGAGAGCTTTACAGGAGATGAAAAAAGAGAGAGAGAGAGAGAGAAACGCAGGCATGAGGCAACCTCTGAAAGGCTCTAATTTTACACGAAACGCGCATGTTATACGCGTTGGTATATATACGCGGGTGTGCGCACACGCGCTGTACTTACAAAAGTCCAAAATATACATTTTAAAATATATATATATAAGGATACCCAACCAAGATATCGCACGCGTTTATATACGTGTATTGTCTCCCAGCTTGCTCTCGCCGGGGATTCCCTCTCCTTTCTCTCTTTCAACCGTTAAAAAAAGCTCATCTCTCGTAGACTTTAGCACTCACGGATCTCACTCTCTCTCCAACGGATTCCCACGTGGGCCGTTTCATCCCATAGCTGATTCTCTCTCAACCTATATAGTTTCGCGGTACGGGCCGAAAATATGCTAATATGCTTGGTTTCTCTTTGTGTACGTATATACGTGTGTCTTTCTCTCTCCCTCTCCCTATATATGTTGGCCAGTAGTGACTGCGTAATACACGTATATATATATACTAGGTGCATCCACCAAGTCTCGTGCGCGCGTGAAACAAAAACCTGTCGTGTGCGAAGAGGAGAGAAGCGGTCTTCTTCCTCTTCTTCTTCTTATTCTCCCTCCCCTTGTAGTTATCGTTGAGAGTGCAAAAAACTTGCCCTAGCTTCCGCTTTTCGCAAGGGGAGAGAGAAAGGTCCTGAACCGGGATACCGGTTTTCCCTGCTCGGACCGTCCCGTGAACGGACGAACGTAGAGTGTTGCCTTTTTTTTGTCTCTCTTGGCTATAAGTTGATGAGATGTATATATGTACGCGAGATATATATATATAGAGATGATGGTTTGTGTCGTTGTCCAAGGGATGCGCGACAGATTAGAGAGAAGTGTGTGGGAACGGAAGGAGAGAGAGGGAGAGAGAGATGGAACGAGTATAACGGACCGATATGTGGAGGATGAGGAAGTGAGGTGAGCTGGTCGCGAGATGTTTAACCGAAAAGGGGCAAATGGGACGAGGTCGGGTATACAAGGTATGGTGGTTGTAGGGATTCGCAACGTTCGAAAAATTGCGAGGTGGTATATAGAGGAGAATGGTGAAGGTCGGTGTGTTATATATGTATGTATGTATGGGAGTATTTATTATAGATGTCAGTTGTATATAGGGAAAAGTGGTCGAGTATGTTAGGGGCGAGATTAGAAGTTTTAACGGTCGTGAATTCTGGTTGAGATTACCGTTATGAGAAAGAGAGAGAGAGAGATTGTTTTGTTTTAATTAGGAAGAAAGGCTCGGGTCGAGCGATGATAAAATTTGTATGTGTAATAGAAACTTTGCCGATAACTAGAACTATAATAAAATCGTATATTAATCGAATGTCATATAGTTTGTGGTAAGAAAGAAAATATACGTTATGATAGGTACGTATACGAAGAATGAATCACTGGTATATAAGAAACACTAATAGCCGTTCGAAGAAAGCTGCTCGTAAAAATTATATATACGAAAACGAAACTATATCGTCTTTCAAAATTATTTTCAAGAATAAAACTTTTGTAATCCGATAAACTACGACATTATTACCATACGCTCTCACTTTCATCGCTCTATAGCATTCTCGTGACCATTTTCTTAAAATTCCGTCCAATTAAAATCCCAACCCGAAACCATCGAAATTCTCTTCCCTACAATAACTCCGCAACGCTTTTGTCCTCCGCAAACTTCCGATTTTTAAAATCTTCCTCTTTCACTCTCTCTCTCTCCCTCACTCTCAAAAACCAACACTACCTTTGTCTCCCTCCGAACAAAACCAAATCTTCTCTCCTTCTCTCTCTCTCTTCTGAAAATCCAACCATATACCTTAAAAACCACTCTTCGTCGGAAACCCTCAGAGAGCGTTTCTCTGCACTATACCGTCATCCATGCGGGAGCAACAGAGTAAGAGAAGACCCCCACCCGACATTCTATACACACACACACACACACACACGCTACAAAGTTTTGAAAAGAGAGATAGATCCCCGCGGCAGGCAAGCAAGCACAGCGGATAGAGCGTGAAAGTGCACGTTAAGACTGTTTTTCTCTCGCCCGGCGGGGTATATACTCATATATATACCAGAATCTTTTTTGACACAATGCGCACCAAATCCAACGCGACGATGTCTCCCACGTCCTCTCCTCCTTCGTCGTGTATGTAGAAAAACGACGACGACGACGTGTATATATTTTTGCGCAATGTACAGTCTCCTCCTACCCTCCTCTATATAGGGCCCGAATTTCCGTATATAATATATTATATACCATACGTACCTACACACACACACACATTGGGATTTTTCCGAAACGCTACCTGACCCCAAAGATAATCCCATCCTGGTCCTTTTTACCCCCCCCCCCCTCTCCTCGCTCTTCTTTCCTTACCGGTCCCCCACGGACCCGTCGATCTATCTCACACATATATAGAAGAACCTCACGTACGTATAAAAACTACGCGTGCATTGTCACCCGTATACGCGCCATACTGTCTCGTATGTAGCGAATCTTTCTCTTTCTCTCTCTCTCTCTCCCCTTATTCTTTTCTTTATACTTTATAGGTATATACGCTCGTCTTTTATTCGGCGCGTGCGCGTGTGCTCCTTATACGGAAGAGAGAGAAAGAGAAAGGTAGATTTCCTCTTTCTCCCCTGCGCACATGCGGAAAAAGGGGGATGACGACGATGATGATGATGATGCGCCAGGGGGTTTTTGGAAAATCTACCGTGGGGGGAGATACAACGACGCGACCGCGGAAGACGTAAGCGTAAGGACAAAGTGTAGATATATATATAAGGATTCTTTTTATTGCTTTCGAGCTATATATATATATATATATATATGTGTACCAGTAGAGAGAGATAGGTAAGAAAGCGGTGCGTTTATATATTGTATTAAATGTATAAGAAAGAAGGGAGAGCGATAATATGCACACTGCAGGCACGTGCGTGCACGGTTTCGGGGGAATTTTCTTTCGAGATGTACCTACAAATACTTATACATATATATATAGGCGAAGTGTGACAAAGACGCGCAGTGTTATAACGGGCGAGAGGACGATATTATATTTATGAATTAGCTGCGCTCTGTTTAGACTTGGCTAAGGATATATAAGGGAATATATATATATACGTTTACGGACACGCGGCAGGGATTTAGTTGTATATATATATAGTTAACCGATTGATCGATATACGTTAGGTTACGTGTTGTAACAATAGGAACGATTATTATATATATATTTTTCTTGGTACCATCGAAGATCTGCATTTTTCTTTTTTAACATATATATCTATATACGTAAAACTACACATATACGTAACAATATAACATATATATACACACCGATATACACGTGCAGCCGAAGGATATAGAGCCACGACCGTTTTTTTAAATTTACAAGTATGATGAGATACTTGCAAAGTATAGAAGAATATGAATACGAACACCTCGTCGTACCCAAGGGATTATATCCTCTTTCCTTCGGCTGTACCTATATATATACATACATACATACCAGCCATGCGTATATATACCGTGAATTCGCTTCCGCTCCTTATACCCATAACCACGACGATATATAGATATATATATACCAAGAGAGAACCGTGTGGGTTGCGCACGACCGAAGGATCGCGAGAAGCAACACGTGTCTCAAGCGCGCCTGCTGTCCTGTGTATATATATATATATAGGATACGTATAGGCGAATTCACCGCATCGTATATGCGCATGACGGTTGTTTAAAAGGGCTGAGCTAGGATGTTGTTGCTTTGTATAATACACTTTAATTACGCGAAATTCACTGGTAGAGAGAACAATACAACACCTTGCTCAACCCTCTTATAAACACACATAACCCCACTCGACTTCACGCAGCATCCTGTCTGCTAATAACAGCTTCATCACATAATACAACCCCCTCGAGAGAGAGAGATGAATCTTTTGCACAGACTCCTCTCTCTCTCTCTCTCTTTATGTATACACAACACACGAGTTTACTATATATATACATAACCAAGCGATTAGCAAAACCGGGATGCTGCGCGAGAGTTTAAGTAGTATACGCGCGACCACCAGCAAGCCGGTGAGTAGTTGTCGCTGGGGGCCGCGCGAACACAGGAACACCGCGTATACAAGTGCGCGAAAACAGGTTCACACTTACCAATGGCTACCACCAGCCTGTGTTGTATATATATATATATATATATGTGTCTTTACACACTCTCGGTGTCCCCCCCGCAGAACGATGGACTTCTTCTTATGTATACGTATATATATATATATAAACTTCTTCGTCACTTGTCTGTTGGGGACCGGAAAGGATGTGTAAATTTGACCCTTTTTGGACGCCTTCGATTTATTTTTTTTTCTTTTCTCCTTTCCTCTTTGACTCTTGATAAGGTCCTTGGCTGGAAGTCTTTGGTAGGAGTATGGAACACGATAGGTGCGTATATAGGTATACACACCACCACGAGATGCAACAAACACGCGAGACCGAACTGAACTGAACTCCCCACGTGCGCTTAGCGCTCTTGTGCTTCGATCGTGTATATATATATATATAGTCTCTTCTTTAACTCTCCTTATGTACGTGTGTACACATATATACACACAAGTCCGTTTCTCCCCGTACGATGCAGTATAAGCAGCAGCGTGTGTGCGCGCACGCCGCGAGTATAAGAGAGCGAGTGGCGCTTCCCAAGGACGGGTTCGAACTGACTGTGTGTTGCCTCGACTCGCTTGCTTGCCTCGCGCTCTTGGGCTCGCGCGCTCGAAAGGTGGCCTCTCTCTCTCTCTCTCTCTCTTGCTCTCCCTCTTTTTCGGCCCCTCCGTCTTTCTCTCTCTCTCTCGTCCTTTTTCTCCGGAGGGCCAAGAGAGAGAGGGTAGTAGTAGTAGTAGTAGTAGAACGTATGGCCGTGGGTCCCCGCATCACACAGGCCCCCGGGAGGTTGCTGCTTCTTTCTTTCTCTCTCTCTCTGTCTCTGTCTTCGAGGACGAGCAGAAAAGTAGTGGGGGCCCCCGGGCCCACACATACCTACGCGAGCGACACCCTGAGAGAAAGAGAAGGACGACGACGACGGGACGGTAGCGAGAGAGAGAGAGAGAAGAGGAGAGGGTGCGGTAGGGAGAGAGAGAGGCGCAGGAGCTTCTTATCGCCCACCACCCGACAGCTGCCACCTTTTGCCATTCTTTTGGTGAGAGAGAGAGAGAAGGAGAAGAAGAAGAGAAGGCGAGGAATTGCAGCGCCGAGCGATGCATGCGAGCGTAATTGACTTTTTGCCCGGTGTGCAGTAGCGAGTGTAGGTACGTATGTGTCTTTGTGCACGCGTATTATATGGTGTTAAGGCGAACGAAGTATAGGATAGATATAGATAGATAGATCGTTAGTTGTATAAAGGGAGGGGAAAAGATAGATATATATATATATATATGTAGGTAGGTGTCGTGGGGGATTTTTTCATTTTGGTTTTTCGAATTGGTGGGAAGAAGGGGGGGGAAAGGCAGGGGGGGGGGTGAGAAACGAGGGGATGCGCGCGAACAAGTGGAGGACAGGAAATAATGTGATTTTTCGAACGGAGGGGTAAGGAATTTTTTGATTTTTGGATAAGATAGGTGTGTAGAGGTCGGTTGTCAACAAGTGAAACCGTCTAGTTTACGGTTTATTTCACGTTAATTTAGTCTTTTATTGGTAAGGTTAAGATTTGTCTAGGACGAATATAATATAGGGGTGTACGCGTATATATATATGTATATAGTTTAGTTAGCTAAATAATATTTTGCAAAGAAAATTTGTCGACTTTGTTTATTTTTTACACAGCATATATAATAATATAACGAAGACCGTAAAAATTAAAGTAATTGCAAAATAATTTCCTCACCCATATAGAAGCACCGCGGTGCAATTAATTGATACGATCTTAATTTATTTACCCTCCATATTGTGTACATCAGGCAGCGGTAGCTTGTATACTCGTCATATATATATATATATAGTTCCGTGCGAGACTCTACAATTACAAATTACGTATACGATTATCGAAATTATTCAATCTTTGATTATAACGCCTTTATAAAGCGTATATACTTACTTTTCACAAATTGATAATTCAGATTTCATTGGGTTTTTCTCGAGGTATTTTGAAAAAGAAAAGATACCAAAAAAAAAGAAGAGAGAGAGAGAACGAGAGCTTTGCGCATCTCATGTGTGTATGTATATATATATGGGTATCCGATATGTACAATAGGAAATGTATCGGGTTTCGAGAATCCCCCGCGGGGCTAATGCGAGCTCGATCGTCAGGTTTTGATTTAAGTAAGTGTCATTTTTCCATCGAGGAAAGAAAAAAAAAACTTTATCTGGTTCATCTGGTGGTATATATATATTTTTTTACTTCTTCGTGGAAGGTGAACAAAAAATTCCTTAGAATTTTCCATAATACCGGGATTATTATATTTATAATGGTCTATTGCGGCTTTGTTATATACAAAAAAAAAATCGGTGGCAATGTTTTTATTTATTTAATTCTGTATTCAATATAGCCAATTCAATATTACTTAATAATAATTTACAGTTTCTTGAATTTTATCTAATAAGATAAATATTCATCAAACCATTCAATTCTTAGTTAAAAGAAAATTTCATATTAAACCAATTCTACAACAAAATCCCCATAACTCACCAAATTTTACTAACAAAAAGAAAAGAACAACGCATTTCCTTCTCTCCTGCATCAACAATAAAAAAAAATGACCACACCATGCAACAACAGCAGCAGCAGCAGCAGAACCGAACCGTCCGAACCACGCGACGCACTTCCGTCCCTCTCGCAAAAATCTCTCTCACTCTCCTTCTTCTTCTTCTTCTTCTTCTCCTCAATGAAAGACCGTTGTTGCTCTGTCTCTCTCTCTCTCTCTCCTCCCAATATCACGCAGACACAGCAGCAACAGCAGTCGCTCGAGGTGAGCGTGGGATACAGCCAAACAACACACACAGAGAGAGAGAGAGACGCTCGAGAGACGGAGGCTGCTGCTGCTGCTGCGTGCTCTGCTGGGGGCGGCTCACTTATCTCCTCTTTTTTCCCTCCTCTCAGTCTCTCTCTCTCTCCTCTTCCTGCGCGCGCCGTCGTTCTCCCCTCCCCCGCGCCTGCGCGCGCCGGCTCCCCGGGGCCAGCTGGATCCCAGGCTCGCTCTCTCTCTCTCGCCACGCGGCGGCTGCTGCTGTTGCTGGCTTTGGGGCCTCCAAGAGAGAAAGAGATGGAAGAAGGTATATATATATGTATAAGAAGAAAAGGTTTCTCTCTCTCTCTCACTCGCTAAATACCCCTAGCGCCTGCGTGCTCTTTGTGCGTTACGTATACCTATATATTATATCTATAAAAACGACGCAATAGGGTATATGTAGTACCTGGATGTACTGCACGCTTGTAGTTTTCTCGATATTTTATATATTATACAATTACGTGCGATCTTCTTGTAGACGAACGTCGTCTATAAGAAGCCTCTACGGCAGGTATATACATATGATGGAAACGAGGGAGGGAGAGAGAGAGAGAGGTCCGGTCTTCCGTTGCGGTTTCGGTAATGATGGCGAGAACCTATATATATATATACCATGAGCGGACGGATGAATTTACGAGCGGTGAAATCGGATCTGTGTATAAGAGGAGTGCGCGCTGTACACAGAGGAGAGAGAGAGGATTACTTTTGCGGAGGTGTAGTACGTGCATGTAGGTAATGAGCGAGGACGGATCAGGGTGTAAGGTTGATAGGATTAATTAAGATTAGGTTGGTGGCGTTTTGTTTCCAAGTCCGGTGTCGATGTGTATATATATATAGGTATATCAGTCGTCGTTGTCGGTACGGTGAACGATGTAGAATAAATAGGAGATTATGCGGCAAATATTTACGGTGTGTAACGACCGGTACGCACGGATATGTATACATATAGCCAGGTATATAAACTGTGAAGTATATAGAGTGGTTGAAATGAGTATAGCTTTCTTGTGCGTATATTGGTAGTAATGAAGAGGTAATCGTTTTGGTAATTGGGAATTTATTGTTATTTATTTTTAGGGAGCATTGCGTGGAAGGTAAAGAATAATTAAGTTTCTATTTTTATTTTATTTTTATTTCAAATATAAGAATAAAATATAAAAATATTTTTTAAATTAGAAATGTATATACAATATTCATATAATATAAATTAATCGATTGTAATATGGAATTATTAATAAAATTATTTCATTGTGAGTGAAACCTTTTATCACCCCACTGTATCCACGTATTTTTTGTCCTCTATATCTACTGAGCTATATAGCGTTAAAACTATAATAAGTCTTTAACTCAATAAAAGTCCAATAAATAAACTTTGTAATTTTAATTATATGTTGGCCCTAGAATGGCTTACATTGACTAAAAGTTAATGACAATGTTACCAGCTATCTCTCTGTATTATTAAAAGTGTATCAAAACAATAATGAAACAGTATAATGGAACATTAGACTTAATCTTATATTAAGCTCTGAAAACTCAGGAATATACTCTCGACTTGGTGCAATCAATGGTTACACTCTTTAGTATATAAATATGTATAATTTCTATAATAACTCATACTATGTTTAACCTTATATTTATACATCTTTAAACTGTAATCATAGATAAAACTAAGAAAAAAAAGCCAAACATTATTAAATATATCTCGATCATTATCAATAAACCCTCAACTATAAACAACGCATTCTCATCTATATTAACAGACGAAAGTAGTTCAGCACACAGCCCACTTTAAATGTCAAGATCACAGCAAACACTCACACACACATACCCATATCGAACCCTATCTCCCTCTCTCTCTTTCCTCTCAAAATCTGTCCCAATTATATATGACACCGCGATCACGTAGCGACATCATGTTCCATCATCTTCAGCTTATCTCAGTGCCCTCCTTATCACTTTCATACCATTCGTATACTCCCAAAATAATAAAAAACGAAACGAAACCCATGCCGTTACCGCCACGCGCTCATCTCTCTCTCTCTCTCTCCGCACGTATACTACACATTCAGTTCGGAAGCTATCGAGGTCACGAGCGACAAAGAATCTCTCTCTCTCTCTTTCGTACACACACACATATATACGTATACACACGCGTGTATTATAGTAGTAGTTCACAAAGGGCCGGATTATGTATTACCGCGTAGAGAGACTTTTCTTAGGCGCGCGCGCGCGCTCACGCCGGATCCATTCATCCTTTCGGGGGCCCCGCGCGCACAATCGCAACAACCCCCTTCGCGGTGCATGATGGGCCCCCTCTTGCCACGCGGCTATATACAGAAGAAAGGAAACGCGAGCGGACGACGACGACTGCGTGGCTGATGCTGCTGCTTCTTCTTCTTCTTCGAAGACTGTATGTGTGTGTGTGTTATAGTGGCCCCCTCGTTCGTATAGGTCGTTCCGCGGGAGAGTTTAGGAGTTGGATGATGCCGATACAGAATCGTACGCAGTGATGATGGTGATGGTTTGTATAGTAAAGTACATATATTGAAATGGAAACCGAGAACTGAATGATTTTGCATTTTTCCATGCGGTAGTTTCAAATCTCGTGATTTTATTGTACACATTCGCGGTGCAAATCTTACGATTTAATTAAATATATTATTGTAATTGCCTATATGAGGAAATATACAGTTTATTAGGACCACCACGTATATAAGTTCAGAGTTATCAGTCGGATATATACTTACATGTTTGTTCATTAATATACATTGTCGCGGCGTCTGAGAGAAAAAATTCTATATAGTATTAGCGCAGACGATTTATTATGTTTACCCACTTTGGCTATACTGCACACGCGTGCCGCTGCTGCAGTATATATAGAAGAACCACTCGAAGAAATGGGAACTATTGTGTTATGTAAGAGCTTTGCTCTGCGTATGTGCATCTATACCTATATACATATCTATATAGCTTATGATTGTAGTTATCGCTCTCGAACTACAATCAAGAGAAATAGATAAAGAAATGTAAAATTAGTCGGCGTGAGTATGTATAAAGATATCTGTGTGTGTGTGTGTATATATATATATATATATATATTTGACAAAAAGTGTAGAAATACTCATAAGATTCATTATTATTATTATTTTTTTTTCTGCACAATATTTCAATCTTTCCACGGTCCCCGCTATACCAACAAAAAACACATATTCCCACAACGATTCTCCAACATATTCCCAATACTCCCCTATATATATATGCAATGCAAATTTAAATCCCCACTACTTCTCATAAAAAAAAAGAAATCATCCCGTACGAACTGTTCACTTCTCAGCTCCCCCCTATATATATACACACACACACGTTTTATACATCCACCTTTGTTTTTCACCGCTCCGCAACGTCGCGTCAAAGGACCCCGCGCTCACATCTGTATATATACATATATACAGCGCATACCATCACCTCCCCGCATGCGCGAGCGAGCGAGCGAGCGCAGGATCACGCGCGCAAGAGAGAAGCAGCAGCGGCGCTTTGCTCGAGTCACGCTCAAGACGGGAGCCGCCCGCGAGAGATCATATCTTGGCCGCTGCCGCCACAGTCGGCTTGACCTTCTTCCTCCTTCTCCTCTCCTCCCTCCTTCTCGTTCTTTTATATATACACGGTGCCGCCGTCGCTGAGAAAGCTTTGGTGTGTGTATATCTATATATAAACGTTTGCTCGGTCGGTCTTTTTCGCTATATATATGCGCGATGGTATTATAGAGTGAGATTGCACGAATTTTTGGGAACGAGAGAGGTAGGCAGAGATTCGATCGCTAAGATTGGATTGCGAGGAAGAGGAGTGTGCCCGGTTGTGTGTGTGTGAGAGGAAGTCATGCTCGGGGTTGAAGTATTATAGGTTTTTAGAGGTGCAGGTGCAGGTTTTTTTTTAAGAAGTGGGATGGGAAGGTTTCGGTAAAAAAAATTTGTACTTTGGGATATGTTGAAGTTTGCAAGGTGAAGTGTTTGTTTTTAATTAAAGAGCATTACGGGAGAGTTATTTTTACGATTTGGTATATATGTTATCGCTGTTCACGGTTCTTAGTAAATTTATATATGAACGATGTAATCAAATAAAGAAATTGCAGAAAATATCTTAATGTACAAGGATTTTTATGATTTCAGTGAGAAAATAATTTTATTGACACAAAGCAGGATTTAAAATACTGAAAAATTAAATAACTTTGTATTAAAGTAAAAGTATATTAGATTGAATGAAATGAAGTGTTGCAGTGAATAAATGATTCATTCAGTCAATTCGATGTAATATTTGTGTTTTAATAAAATTATTTAATTATCCCTATACATATACAGAATTAATTAAATCAAACAATTTTTTGTTTTGATCTGTATGTAACGATTTTAATGATACATTTACTCGTAAATTTGCTATCAAGGAAAATCATCGTGGGCGTTTTATAAAAGGTAGCTTTCAAGAGAGAAACTTTTTAAGTTCATACAGGCAATTTATAAACCTTTGGGATACATCATTATTGAAGAATCGAATGTCTACAAAACACCACTCCAGCGAATATATTTTTGTGCAAATTGTGTTATCAATTATCCTTTCGGTTAGTTACTAAAAATTTTACTCAACGGCTGCTGATACTTTGCCGTATATACTCGATTATTTACCCGTATACACGATGTTAAGATAAATGATCATTCGAGCTCCTGCGTTATTTAATCCTATAAATAACAGTGTAATGTATTAATAACATATAATATAAAAATAAATTGATAGTTCATAGATAGAAGCGGCAAAGCAATACTATTAACACGTGGGTATAGAAAATAAAATTGTGAAATTTATTAAAATGAATAACACTAAACTTAAACGCGGAACGAATTTCTTGTCGATTAACATCTCGATGTTGAATAACTAATATATACGAAAGACGTAGACGTATATTCTCGTTTTTCTTCCCACCTCGGCATTTGCGCCCTGTTTCCAGGTATTTCTCAAAAACATACATACGTCTAAAGCATATATACGTATATATATATATACAAAATACTCCTTTTTCAATTTTGGAGCGTGATATAGGCGTCGCGAGTGACCAATCAGCGCTTCGCGAGTCGTCTCACGGGTGACAAGACCCACCCCTGGTTTCCAGGATCACGTGTTCACGCTTATATGCGCACTTAGAAGAATTGGGAAATTATCCAAACCTTACCGACGCGTCCCACCCTTCTAAGTATATATATATATATACATCTTTCTTTCCGACTTTATTTACATATAAAGGCAATACAAGGCAGTGTAGCCAGGTTACGGCGATTAATCGCCACATTAACACGGGTTTTAATTACTATATATATATATATTTGTTTACTGGCCACACTGAATTACAAGGCATTATAAATTTAATAATTTATGCCGCAATTTTGTGAATCATATATTTTGTACTACAACTGTACCGTTTTTTTTTTGACATTCATAAAAGATAAAGAATAATAATAAATAAAATAATAATTCATATTAATTAATCTATCATTATTTTTTTTTTCTTCCAAATAATTATCAACCCATCATCGAACCAAGTAAATCTTCATACCTCATATACCCCCCTATACACCAAACCCAACACGACCATTCAAAACATAATTTGTACCGCTCATCACTTACACATATATGTATATATTTATACATAACATACTATGTTTCCAAAGTGCTCGACATTAACCGCTCCTGATTGACGCGCTGACAAGCGTACATATATATATTACACACGCGCGCTCCTTCCCAAAAAAAAAACAAGTAGGCCCATACTCTCAGTAAGCGCCACCCATATACACCGAAGATATATAATTACAAGACCGTTCATTGCGAACATATAGCATCAGCAGCAGCAGCAACAACGCAGCCACATGCAAAACAACTCGCCACCACAGTCTTTCTCATCAATGAACCTTCCACCAAGACCTCCAGCATCGTTCATTCTCTCCCATCCATCTCCGTTATACGCATGTATATAGCCCCACCACTCCGGGAATCTCCTTGTTGTTGCAGACAACCTAGCAGACGCTCATTCGCACGTTGTCTCGTCGTTCGATCTCTCCTACTGGCGCCAGGAAAATTGCTATGTATATACCGTTCTTTTTCGGCCTTTCTTATACCTGCTATATATCCCTCCTACCGCGTTGAGGACCCAAGGCAAGCGGCGAATCGAATGACGAAGATATAGGTATATATATATACAAAGACAGAGCGAAGAAGAAGAAGAAGAACCCGTGAAATCTGCGTAATCGGGGAGCTTATAACCATAAGACCGTGAGAGTGCGTATATACTCGGACATAACTCACCCCCCCTATTGACGCGCTGAAGTAAGAAGAAACAAGTGCAGTAAGTATAACGCCTTCGACTTTGGCCTGCTCGAGCGTGAAAAGGGGGGAGGAAGTAAGTAAGTAAGCAAGCAAGCGGGGCGCGCATGCATGCATGGCACAAGGTATATATATATATAACGGAAAGACGGTGCGCGCGTTGTCGCGCGCGTTCTCTTCTTCCCATGGCCAAGCCCCGATGGACGTTAATAGGCCATCTGCGCCTCCTTTAAGGAAGTCACTGTTTAGGAAGTCCATGGGAAGCGAGGATAACGGAAAGACCCATGCAGGAGAGAGAGAGCGGGTGAAATATACAACGATGGGAACGGCTTATATATGTATATATATATACTCGCCCCCGAGTATAGTGGTGGTAGTGGAGAAGAAGAAGAAGAAGAAGAAGAAGCCCCCCGCGCGAAGACGTTACGAAACCGCAACCGTGTGTGTTATATATATATATATATGCGCACGTGTGAGTGAGCGCAAGGTGGATGTAAATGAAGGTAGTATATATATATAGGGTGTGGGAAGAAAGGGGGGCCAGCGACTTGCTTGCTTGATGATGACCGCGCGGGGTCGCGGATTTTCAACCGTTTGCGCGCAGGTGGAATTGTGTATATATACAAGCGTGGGTAGTGGTCTGTGGAACCCCATTGGGTTTTGAGAGAGGAGGTGGCGGTGAGAAATGTTATATATATATATGTGTGTGTGCGAGGCACCTGTTCGACGAGAGAATTTTCACTCGGAGAGTGATAATTGATTCTTAGGAGAGAGATGCTGGAGGTGGAGTTGAAGTAAGGAACGCTGGAGATTTATGAGCATTGGAGGTGGAGTAGTTGTTGTTATGGGGCAAAGAGGGTTTCTGGAGCAGAGCTGAGCAAGGAGAGGAAAAAAAGTGATAAGTCACGCGTGCGTGCGAGAACGAAGATGTGGACAGTGCGGGGGTTGTTTTGCAAGAGAGTAGAATATGTATACAGGTGTGAAGTGATTCGTATGATTTTTGTTTCGTTTTGTTTTTTTAAACGTTAGAAGTTTTTTTATCGTTGTGTATTGTATATACTTTTAGAAACCACGCTTGTATTGTATATACTGAAAAATGACGAAAAAGAAATCGATTTGGACGATAACCCGTTGATTTTTTGAAATGTTGCATATATTCGAGGTTGTGGAGATAAAAGGGTAGGGCGGGCTTAATGTTCTCACATAAATAATGAAATGCACGCGTCAACCGGTTTTCTGTATTTTGCTCGTCTCACCCTACATGTATATATATATATATTATAT
>JAWWEQ010026701.1:0-25190 GCA_035583055.1 Torymus tubicola | reverse complement strand
AAGCAGGAAAAAGACACCAATACAAACTTATTCATGAAAGATTGTGAATATTGCCTAAACCCGAAACTAAGTGGAATGAAATATACCCATTTTACAAAAAACAAAAATAAAGAAACTCCACCTACCGCTACAAGTTTTAATAAGATAGAAGAAATTTTTGATACAATTGACAACATAGCCAAGGACAACAACATGAAAATACTACAACAACCATTAATCACAGCAACACGAAAGGAACTTAAATCGAACAACATCCGAATGACATATGGAGATGTAAACTATCTCGGTTCCAACAAAGGAATATTCTACTTTGATAGAGGGTTCAGAGGCAAACAAATCTTTTCAAATTCCATGGAACTAATACAAAGACAACCGAAATGCAAAGACATAATAGTAATTGATGAAATAGTTTTCACATCGAACTGCCAATGTGATTCCAGCAACCAGCACAAAGAAATGTTTCCTCACTACAGAGTCACCTGTGCGGTAGGAGTCACATGTCCAGTTAGGCTCAACATGAAAGACTAGTGTACGCAAGAAATTAGAATGCCACAACAGAAATATTCACAACTGCGAGATCTATGCTCATCAGATTCTGGTGAAAGTGAAAAGTGTAGTGACTTAGTTTAAGAATAGTTGCTTCTCCCGGTAATTGTGTTACTGGTGGGTTAGTAACAATAATTTTAAGGCAAATCTAGTTTATAAGTTAATATTAGGTTTTTTTTTCTTTTGTAAACCAGACCAGCGCACAGGAAATTACTTCCTCTGCTGAATCACTAATGTAAAAGAATTACCATGTAATTTAGTTGCTAATGTAATGTAAATTTGTATTTACTCTAGAAATAAATAAATCAAAATCAAAAGAAGGTAAATTTTTACGGAAAACAGATGTTTTCATATGGGATGAGGCACCGATGGCTCCACGGTACGCTCTAGAAATAATGGATAGAACGTTGAAAGATGTAATGAATAACAATTTATTATTTGGCGGGAAAATTGTAATTTTAAGTGGTGATTTTCACCAATTGTTGCTAGTATTACCTCGAGCAAATCAAAGTGAATAAATTAATCTGTCAATAAAAAATAATTTATTATGGAATTCATTTACGAAATTTAAATTGTGTCTAAACATGAGAATAACTGATGAAGATATCGCATTTTCGAGATTCTTTCTGAATATAGGAAATGGAGATTTAAACGATGATGCTAATAATATTAGCATTCCTGAACGTTGCATAATAAAAATACTAATTTTATTGATTTTACTTATGGAGGTTTAATAGGAAATCACCTTTATGATGAACTAAGTAATATTGTCGCCACGTAATGCTGATATGAATGAAATTAATAAAATGGTAATTTCATTATTAGATAGTCATAGTCAGCGAATCTATACAAGCGTTTATTTGGCAGACAATTGTAATGATAATGGTTTGATGAGAGAACTGGTTTTACCCGAATATTTAAACTCTTTAAACCCTCAAAGTTTACCTCCCTATGAATTACATTTATGAATAAATTGCATTGTTATTCTCATTAGGAATATAAGTATTAATGAGAGTTTATGTAATCGAACTCGATTAAGAACATTAGTTTTAACGGATAATTTATCGAAATGCAAAATTATAATAGGCGATAAAGCTGGAAACATTGTGTTTATAAATCGTATCACATTATATTCAGATAATGACTTTCCTTTTACTTTTAAAACAAGACAGATTCCTGTCAGACATGCTTTCGCCGTGACTATTAACAAAGCTCGAGGTAAAATTTTCTCTAATGTATTTATTGATTTGCGGAAAAATTTTTTTACTCATGGGTTCTTATACGTAGCTATTTCTCGAGTTTGAACTTGGAAATGATTAAAGATATTAATAGGATCGGAGGGAACTGATAATAGAGTAAAAAATTATGTTTTCAAAGAAATATTACTATAAAATATTTTCACTTTGATTAAAAGAAATCTTACTATAACTATATATGGGTATTCATATTAATATTCATATTAATAATATTAATATTCATATTAGGTGTCAATTCTTCTTGGATTTTCATATCATGATATCTTGTTTAAGGTTTACAATTGTTTCTATAATATTAGTATTGAATACCTGTATTGGATATCTAAAATTGAATATTATTGCAGTATTATATTAATATTACTATTTATAAAATATTTGTCAATAGTTTGTAGAGTTAATAAATCAGTACCCATGTTTATTTATTAAATATTTGTAATAATTAAGGAAAGTATAAGCTAAAGAATCTATCAAGTAATAAAAATATCATCTTTTATGTTTTATTTTTGTTATGTATTACATTCTGTTATGTATTATGTTCTGTTATGCTAGCACGTATATCTACTCTCGCAGATGGTCTCAGCCCGTTGGGTGAAGTTCACCAGTGAATAAAGGGCCTTACTTTTGGAATAATCCTTTTTATTTTATTTCAAAACACAGTCGGGGTACAAGGTTCGCTCTTGCCGCGATTTTGATATAGTACGTGGATATCTGAATCGACGCGAATTTCCACTTTAATCCAAGTGTAATCTATGCTATTCTATGTGGAAATCCACCCAGATATCCACGTTATTAATCCACATGGAAATCCTCCTGGATATTTCCTGCATGTCGGAAATTTCAGTTAATACGAAAATTTACGAGGATTTTTTACATGGATATTCACATGGATCACCATTGTTAATAAAAGAGAAAATCCACGTGTATTGCTGACATGGATATCCACGTAGATCAACCACGCGGATTTTCACGTGGAATCCATGTGATTCAGATAGATATCCACATGGAAATCCACATGGAACGTACTATCCATATGAAATCCATTACATCCGCACGAAAATCTGCGTGGGAATCCACGTAGATAATCCATGTGGAAATCTGTGTGGATATTTTCAACAGGGAAATATAAATATTCATGAGGAATTGTATAATGAAACAAGATTGAGAATTTTTGATTAAGTAAAAAATTTATTGAAGTGTTAAACCTAAACGTGGTACAGCAAGAGATATTATATTTTTAAATTGATTAGATTCTAAAGCAGAGCACTTCTACATCTTTTGTTTTGAATAGGCTTGGAACTGTGTCAATTGCTTAGTCAGTAAAAATACGGCAATGGCACCCTCTTAAATTACCAAAAAGTATTATTAGTTTTAGTTTGATATTATACGAAAATTATCAATGTATTTATATTACATTTTGTAATTTTGTAGAAAATTAATATTATATTTTTTATAACTGAAATCGTAAGAATACAAATGAATATTATACTTCTCGTAAATTTTTATTCGTGTTTGACGTTTTTAATTAGTTTACTCAACTAGCTCCTTTTATTCTTTCTTTGTATTGTGTATTTGTTAAAAAATTCTTTGAGTAACAGCATGAACATTCGAATTATGAAGTACACTTATATTCCATTAAAGACATACATTATATGATATTAATTCACATCGCACCCGTGCTAGAGCCCACTCCACTATCAACCCATTTAACTTTTACCATTCCAAATCTGCACTCAATATCCTAACTTACTTTCCTCGAATCCCACTTTGTTATCCACTTTTTCCATAGCAATTTATTTTTAATTTTAAACGCATTTATGTTGTACACTTGAATGATATTTTGATTGTTCATTTATTTAGTCATTTATTTGTTTCATTATATTATATAATTTGTAATTGGTTAAATGTAAAATGTGTATCTTCTATAATATTATAATATTATTGTCATATTGTCCTTTAAGAATAATAAGAAACAAATTGGGCGCGCCAGGTGCGTCTGATGATGCCTAGTATAAATGAAAATAGAAGAATGAAAAAGGCTATCCAAAGATCGACGACAAGCTAGTGAAGAAGGTACCATTTGACAACAAGAAGAAAGATGTCGACGAAAAAGATGTGGAAAACTTCAAGGTGAAAATTTTAAAGAAGGCGTCACAGATTGCAATAGAGCTTGTATGGCGGTTAAAGCGTGGTTAGCGGAATTAGCAGCATACGTTTGTCGGAAAAAGAAGTTAGGCAAATGAAACGGATCATGGCGGAAAACATAGGAGAAAGCGGCAATTAAACGTCGTTATTAAAGGCTTGTTGATGCGAAGTGAGAATATTAAAGAAGAGATAGAGAAATTCTTTAATGAGCGATTAGATTTGAAGGCCTAATTAGCATGGACAAGCGGAAATGTTATTGTTGTTAAATTAAACAAAGCGGAAAAAGTAGAAATAATGTAATGAAAGAATAAGTTAGCTGGTACTAAAATTTTTATTGAAAATGATTTGACATATGAGTATAGAACGAAACAAGAAGAGCTCAACAAATGGGCAAATGAAAAAAGAGAATTGGATGTGATGTTAAGGCCATATGATACCGAAAATCAACCCAATTTCATTATTTAATGAATAGACATTAGAATATTTATTTGGAAAAATAATTCTGTCAGGCGCTTCGTATATGGTAGTTTCTCCAAAAAAGTGACTCCTAAATTCCGCGTAATTCCGTTAATTATCACACACGCAATACAAAAAATTGAACTCAATGTAATAACAATATTCAATTATTTTATTAAGGGGACCTGACACCTATAAATTTGGAAAAAATCAATATTTTTTTTATTTGATTTTTCGATTTCATATATTATTCTAAACTTGTAAAAAGAGTTTGAGTGACATATTTGAAAAATTACTGAAGATATAAGCAAAAATGTCAATAAACTTCTATAGGAACGTACCACCAGTTTTAACCAATTAGGGTCTTATCACGCAAATGTAAGCCACATCAAGAACCAATTTCTTATAATCAAGTTTAGGGTTAAATGAAAGATACTTAATATTTTAAAATGTTAATTTAAATTTATAAAAATAATTTTTCATGAATTTTTAACAAAAAATACTATAAAAAACCGTTCTGATTAGATATCAAACTGAGAAAATACGTTAATTGATTGAATGTTAATATATTTTATACATATACACGTAATTTAAATACATACAAAAATTTTAAATCAAATTCGTGAACTCAAATCGCGCGCTCGAGCTCGAGCTAGTTGGTAAAAAGTGTAAAAGACGTCGCTGCCTCGCAGCGTGAACTGTCAGTGTCCGCCGCTCTGTACGCCCACGTGTTTTTACTTTGGATGTGTCATGTGTTTAGGGTTACAAGTTTGATTGAGATATACATTCAGCCAAGTTGTACCTTGTGTTCACCAGAAACTTCAATGAACTGGATATATATTAGATAAGTATAAATTAACTGAATAAATATTAAATTTCTATAAAGTATAGATACTTTGTGGAAATTTCTTTTTTAGAGTTCCAGAAATTATTGTTAGATTCAGATAGCTACTGGAAGAGGCTACATGAAGGAGTCATTCAGAAGGACTAATTATCATGAAATATGTTAAAATCATCTGAAAGATTAAGAGCTGTATAAGCTGTATGTACCACTAGTTGCGATAACTCTTATGTAGTAAGTTACATATTTATAACTCTTTTCTTTACTAACTAAATATTTATTACTTTCTTTTCACAATCAAGCATTTTTTATAATCCATTAAATTTCTCGTGTAGTAATTAAAATTTTCTTCGGATATCCAATATGTTTGAGAGATTGTGGTTTTATGGGAGAAATAACTGAGGCACTATTCTAAATTTAACAAAAACAATGAATTTAGAATATTCTGATTGTCCGTCATGCCTCCTGCGGCTATAAAATGACCGTAGTATTAATTAAGTGTGATTGTGTGGCAACTTCGTGTGTGGCAAGTCTGCCCTCCTCGGCTCTCAGAACGGAACTGACTCGTCGAGCGGGCCCGCGGAAGCGAGGAGCAAGGTTTTTTGCCACTCGCAGTAAGGACTGCACTAATTGGTCCAGGCAGATACAGGCGACAAATGAGAGCGCTTCTATTTCAGTGCGTAACGACGCTTTTGAAAGCGAGGTTCTACTTCGGAGAAACTACTATTCTCGAAAATTCCGCCTACTTTCGTCCGCCGGACGAATGAATACCTAAAACAGAAGGTAAAGGCGGGAAAGACTAGGATAAGATTTGTTGGTTGATAGGAAGCAAGGGCAGGAGTTTCACTGTAGGTCGCTCACAAGTCCATCGGCGCTTGGGTGCAAATCAGTAACCCTTGCCAAGGGCCATCTTCCAAGAGGTGTGATTTCACTCTTCATAATCACCAAGTCTCCAAGTTGTAGAGATTGAATTGAGCACTGCCATTTATTGCGAAGCTGCAGGGTCGTCAGATATTCGGCAGACCAGCGACGCCAAAAGTTCTGAGCCATTTGGGTGACCAGCTCCCAACGCTTGCTGAGAAACACCTTGAAAGCATTGAGGTTCGGTTCTGGCACTAGGAAAGAAGATAGCTGAATTAAAAAGTGTGCTGGGGTGAGGGACTCGAGCTCGGAAGCATCGTCGGACAGAGGTATGACGGGGCGAGAATTTAAGCATGCTTTAATTTTACCGAGAAGAGTGGAGTACTCCACGAACGTTAAAATCTGTTCACCGATCACTCGCCGGAGAAGGCGTTTCATAGATTTCACGGCAGATTCCCAAAAGCCTCCGAAATTCGGAGCGGCAAGGGGAATGAAGTGCCAAGAGGTCGAAGCCTGAGCAAGAGAAACAGAGTTTTCCTTATAATATTCAGATGTGTCAGTGAACATCTCTTGAAGTTGACAATCGTCGCCGACAAAGTTCGTGCCGTTATCGCTAAAAAGTTGAGAACAATGTCCTCGGCATGACGTAAAGCGGTGGAAGGCATTGATGAAACACTCACTGCTGTAATCCTCTACGATTTCAAGATGTATCGCCCGTGTCACCGTGCAGACAAAAATAGCAACATAACCCTTAAGAATTCCTCTGCCGCGAGTTTTGGACAATCGAACAGCGACAGGACCAGCGTAATCGATTCCAATTTTCTGAAGTGGTGGTTCCAGGACGACTCGAGACGGAGGCAAATCGCTCATCATCTGAACGTTCGATGAGCCAGAGTATCGTATACACGATGAGCACTTTCGAATGCAAGATTTCACAGCCTGCCGTCCACTTAAAATCCAGAACTGCTGGCGAAGAGTGATTGAAGTAGTTGTTCTCCACCATGCAGTGTAAGCTGATAAACTTGTCTAATCAACAACTCAACCAGCGCACCCTTCGCGGGCCAGATGAGAGGGTATTTAGAAGCCTCATCGAGAAGCGAATTGCGAAGGCATCCGCCTACGCGTAAAAGACCCTTTTCCAGAACTGGGTTGGACTGAAGCGAAGCAGAGTACTCTTCGAAGACAAAGGTTTTCGAGAGACGGGCTGTTTAATTTCCTCAGAGAAATGGTTTACTTGAAGACGACTGACCCAAATTAATTTGGAGTTTTCCAGCTCTTTAGGAGTGATCTGGATGCTGCAAGGATCTTCAGAAAAATCAGCGAACTCCCATTTCGCAGAAATAGGAGATGAATCAGTTTTAGAAGATCTTGAGTGAAGCTTCTTAAGCAATTACAGTAAAAATCTAATGCAATAGGCTGTTACATGAAAGAGTTTAGGGGCATTCGAGATATCCTCAACTAAACTCCAAAACTCGCGTTGAAGAGGCTGAGAAGCCCGAGTTTCGTTAGCAAAAACAGTTCGAACATTTGGTAATTTTATTACCTAAGCTACAATTTACAGCATTTTCTGATGCCATAACCCTATCAGAGATTGGCCATGCGACAGAGCTTTCAGACAGCCATCCTGGTCCGTGCCACCAGAGATGGAATTCTTGAAACAAGGAAGGCTCGATGCCTCTCGAGGCTACGTCAGCAGGATTTTCAAGTGACCAAAAATCTTTTAACGAGCACAAAACGCCGGTCGAGTCGAACCAGAGATGTATGCTTTGTATATCAATAGGTACGATCTCGATGATGTGTTTCACTAATTTTGCGAGAAGGTGAGCGGCGCACAGCTCCAGCCTGGGTATGGTGATAGTCTTCAACGGGGTTACTCGAGTTTTCGCCACTAACAATGAGACGTGTACCTTGTTTTCATGAACAATTCTGAGGAAACTGGCGGCTACGTATTCCGGTAATGGTAATGGTTAAACATCAGAGTCTCTAGAATCTTTCTATAGGATAGTTTGATAATATCAATCGTCCGGGTGGACTAGAATTAGCCTGCACATTTTTTCTACATCGGCAGAAAAAACGTAGTGGTAAATGCGGCATTGACAAATCAAGTCAATAAGATTAGGCAATAGGTTAGGCCCGGAGTGTAGCTGATCGTTAACGGGAACCCTGAATTGATGCGGACCGAACCGTTAAAAACAGTTCTAAGATTTGTGGTGGCGCTGGATTCTTTCCAGATATCATGATGCGGGAGAAAGAAGCATTCGTCCAGATCTTTGGATACTGGTGCTTCAGTGGCGAGTACCATGTGGTTAAGAGTGCGATATTTACTCATGAATTCTTGATAAGCTATTTTCAATTTTTCATCCCTTTCGAATCGAGACTCCATAAGCTGAAGAAGCCGAAACGCAGCATTGTAAGACTCGTCTAATGAGTGAGTTTCCTTGGGAGGTCTATTAAAGGGCAAACGTACAAGGTACCGCCTACTTGCGTCTCTGCCGTGCGTGGAGACGAAATGATTTTCACACTCCTGCTCTGCTGAGGTTTAGAGATTCTTAGCAAGCAGCTCTTCAACGTGCCAAAACCGCTGTAAGGCCTCGTCGAGAACGGGAGATTCAGCACAATGAAGTGAAACGAGAGGGAAATCGAAATCACTTTCTTCTTCTAAAACGTTACCAGAGAGGAGCCAATCTAGCAAAGAGAGCGTGGCTATGGGTTCACTTTCCTTTCCTCTAATAACCTCACCTTCAATAATACGGGCGTGAATCGAAACACCGAGGAGAAGATCAATGTGGCCTTGATGCATAAAATTAGGATCCGCCAAATTCAGACCTTAAATGTGAGACAATTCACGAGACGAGCGAATAGAGGGAGGGGAGTAAGATGAAATGCGCGGCAGCACCAATGCTTGTACTGTGCAAGAAAAGGTCGACAAACCGAGGAATGATAGTGAAACTCACTGATTCTGACGAAACGGCAGTCGTCTCGCTCAGTGTAGCCAGGTTGTGACGATTAATCGCCACATTAACACGGGTTTTAATTACTATATATATTTGTTTACTGGCCACACTGGTCTCGCTACCTATTCCACAAATGGAAATGTAAGCAGGCTTAATTTTTAACATTGATCGTTGCCAGAGCGACCGAGATACTACAGAAACTTGAGAGCACTGGTCGATTAGAGCGGTTGCAAGTAAAACTTGATTAAAGAGTGATTTCGAAATTTTCGTTTACGAGAGTCGTAACAGGAGCGTCTTGAGTTAAGTTCGAAGGTGCACCCGAATCAGCAGAATTTTTGTTATCTGTCGAATTAGTCCTTTGTTGGCTCTGCTGAGCATGAAGCGACGTGTGATGTTCGTCTTTACACGTAAAAGAACGTCGTTCAGATCGACACGCTTGTACGGAATGCTTTCCTAAACAATTCCAGCATAAACTTTCCCTTTTAACGAATTCCTTTCGTTCAGGCAGAGCTTTAAATTTGAAGAGTTCACATGAAGCGATGAAGTGAGAATTGTGACAGCAAGAACAAAATTGACTACTTTTCTTGCCGGTGCCTACTGAGGCGGTTTGTAGTGAGTGCACTGAAGCGTGCTCTTTGCTCTGCTTAAAGGAAGAGAAAGAACATTTTTGATTGTTTGAAGACAACTCCCAAGATGGCCGCTCGAGATAGAGACAGTACACGCTGCTGTGTGCTTGAGAGAAGGCTATTCTGCCGCCTGACTGCGGCGAAGTCGAAAAGCAACAACGCGTGATGCCGCGTCTTGTAGGTGGCCGCTTGCTTATTCGCGGCAGCGAGAGATGAGAGCACATGTTGATGTGCGCTCGAGTAATGTGTGCTCGGCCGCCTTACTGCGGCAACGGCGCATAGCACGGTGCGATATTCGGAAGATGGCCGTGCGATTTGTCCGCAACGGCGAGAGCGTGAGAGATGATGGCACACGTAACTGTGTGTTCGAGAGATGGCTGTGCGAAGACGTCGCGCCTGTGTTTTACTTATGGGCGAGGTCGATGTGAGCCGATGACTTCGACGTTGATGTGTCGTCGTCCCGTGAAACTCGACAAAAGGCGTCGAGATAAGAAGAACCCACTCGTTGTACTTTGCGGGTTCCTTGAGAATCTTAGACTTGCCTGTTACACACTTTCGCACTATGCACTCCTGTATCCGACTACGAAAGACCAAATGTTTGAGAGATTGTGGTTTTACAGAAGAAATAACTGAGGCACTATTATAATTTTAACAAAAACAATGAATTTAGTATATTCTGACTTCCGTCGTACCTCCTGCGACTACAAAATGACCATAGTATTAATTAAGTGTGATTGTGTGGCAACTTCGTGTGAGGCAAGTCTGCTGCCTCCCTTGGCTCTCAGAGCGGAACAGACTCGTCGAGGGGGCCCGCGGAGCAAGGTTTTTTTATTCTTCTTTATATGATTTACTTTCATAGTATCAGAGTAAATTTTGAATTACTATTTTCCTTTTATGTGTATGTTTCTTGTGATTTTTTAAATAATTTAATCGCAGCAGAAAAAATTGGGGAGATGAAAATAATTCATTTCAGTGATTTTATTAACATGAAGATTAAAGGCTATTTACTCAAAACATCATTTTTTAAACTTGGGCGTAGACTTTCTCAAGTACCACTGGATGGATTTTCATGGGGTGAAGCTTAAAATACTTTATATATAGTCAACTCTGCGCCAAAGCTTCAATTTTTGGAAATTTTTTTTCTAAGTATATTCTGAATGCAAAAAACCATAAAAACTCAAAAAATTAAGGAAAAAATGGTTTTTTGCATTAAAAACATACTTACGAGAAAAAATTTTCAAAAACTCGAGCTTTGGAGCAAAGTTGAATGTAAAATGAGTATTTTAAGCTTTACCCCATGAAAATCCATCCAGTGGTGCCTGAGAAAGTCTACGCCAAACTTAATTCTTTGAAAAAGTTAGTTTAGTTGCATTTATAATATTTTTGTGTATTTTACATGTACCAATATTTTAAATTGTTTTATTAGTTCATGTCAAGAAGATGGTCTTATATGTGTAAGACCCCCTTAAAAAAATATTATTTAGATACATTACTACTACATTTATGATCTGTTAATACATCGAATTCAACATCGAGTGATTTTTAACTTTAACTTAGGTTGGCAGCACTGCGAAAACATTTTTTTTTTGTACTTTCAGCCCGATATTTTTATCAGCTCAAAGAAAAATGTAATGATTTTATATCATTATAAAATTTTAATTAAAAAAATTATAAGAATAATATAATTAGAGTATTTTTTATGTTCGAATTCCATTTACGTTAATTTTTTCTGCAATTTCTGTATAAAATTTAAGTATTCTAGATAATCTATTGATCTGGAATCCCGAAGTCGATCACGAAACTCCAAGAAAAAATAAAATATTTGTTAATATCAGACACACCCTCTATTGTCTATTTCTCAATTTCTTTCCGGTATCGAGTCGGGAGCGATTCGAGATCGAGATTCAAGATACCAACCGGGATAATACACGAGTGTAATGTACGTGTAATCGGTGTAATTTTAATCCAGAAAAATCAAAAGTCGTTTTCTTTACTATCCACAAGCTTATAGTTTACAAAAATTTTTTAACGTTTTGCGTATTAATTGGTTAATATGTTGGTTTATCTATAAATCTTGGACATTTTTCTCTTCCCTATCCCTTATTTACTCCATCAACAACCTGGAGATATTCTGTTACGTCTGTGACGTATCTCTAAAATAAAATTAACATGCATATAACCGCGTGACATAGCGAGCCTCCAAACTCGCGAAAAAACATACGCGCGACGTAGTTTTGTACACTCAGCACAGTTTAACTGTGAAATTAGAAAGATCACGTTTAAATGTTTACTTAAAGGGTACCCTCCATTATAATAGTGAAAAAGATACCCTTTCTGGAATTTCAAAATATTTTGGCAGTTGTTCAGGTATGCAAAATGATGACCTCTCGCGGTATTTTCAGCTCCCCCCGTCCCCTCTCCCTCCCCCACCGCCTAAAAACTGATTCTTTATTAAAATGGCACATTTATATATATTTGCACTCGCGTCCATTTTTTATTAAAATAACCGGCGTGACGGTTTGAAGCGTCCTCAATATTTCTCGAAACGGAATCGCGGATGGCAAATAACTTTTTCATCCGTTCTTCCCATTCGATCGCTAAACTAGGCAGAATTTCTACATTGCTATCACGACTTATGGGATTTTCCGGCATACAAGGCTTCGGCCAAAATTTAGGAAAGCAGGAAAGACTTTGGTAGAAGAATGTATAGCCGAATTTATTATAAAACGAAATTTCGACAAATTAACATCCCACTCTCGATAATTTTCTTCGACAAAGGAGGATATCGTAGTTTTTACTACCCTATTCACTCTCTCTACAGGGTTGGATTGGGTTGGGCTTGCCTGGGGGTGATAGGCAGGAGTGGTGGAGTGTTTTATTCCGTATTCGCGTAATTTTTCAGTAATGGCTTTATTTAAGAACTCGGTCGCGTTATCGGTATGAAACACTAGGGATGCACCGTAGCGAAAGATTATGCACTCCTCTAGCGCCGTTACGATCGACTGGGCGTTCGCACGCCTTAGAGGTACTAACTTTAACCAGCCAGAGTATAAATCTTCGAGAACTAACTGATATGAAAATCTATTTTTCGAGGTAGGCAGAGGACCAACTATATCGACGGCAACTACAAGCCAAGGCTGTTCTATCAGCTGTTGACCCATTAACCCTGTAGGACCAGACTGTTCGACCTTACTAGCTTAACAGGTTAAACAATTTCTAACATACCTAGCTGTATCTTCGTAATAACCCGGCCAATAGAACTTCTCAGCGAGTCAGCGGAAACTCTTTGCAACCCCTAAGTGGCTTGCCGAAGGCACGGCGTGAGCGCCTTTCAACGCTCTTATGTGAAGATTTTCCGGCAAAACTAATTTCCAACTGAGTAGATCTCCCATGGTTTCCTCAATCAAAGGTTCGGCTCGGTGACGGAATAATTTATCGTCAACTATCAGCCAATCGGGGAATTTACTCGGCTCTTTATTAACTTGGGCTAATTTCCGTTCGTACCAAGAATCGTGGAGATCAGCAAAACCGGCTACTTCGTTCATATTGTGCAAGAACATGCGGGATAAGGCATCGGGCACTTGGAGCACGGCACCTTTACGATGGATAATTTCCATATCATATTGCGCTGAACGCATTGTCCATCGAGGTAATCTACCGGTGGAATCGCGAAGATTTTTCAACCACAGGAGGGAGCTATGATCTGTTATCACTGTAAAGTGCGTTCGTTCTAAATGCTGTCGGTATTTCTCAACGGCCCAAATAACTGCCAGGCATTCAAGTTCAGTAGCCGAATAATTTCGTTCAGCTTTTGATAAGAACCGAGAGTACAGGCAATGATTTTTTCTTCCCCGTCGTGCTTCTGAGTTAACAGTGCGCCTAGTCCTGTAGTGCAGGCATCAGTCTGCAACGAAAAAGGCAATTCGAAACGAGGGAGAGCTAAAATAGGAGCCGTGGTTAAAGCTGTTTTCAATTTTTCAAAGGCCCGGTTCT
Source organism: Torymus tubicola (assembly GCA_035583055.1). Taxonomy (NCBI): domain Eukaryota; kingdom Metazoa; phylum Arthropoda; class Insecta; order Hymenoptera; family Torymidae; genus Torymus; species Torymus tubicola. Next base: position 11,515 of record JAWWEQ010026701.1, on the reverse strand, counting down.
GATCCTCTCCCCATTCGGACCGGACGTTTTTACGCGTCAATCCTGTGAAAGGTTCTACCATTTCCGAAAAATTTGGTATGAAGCGTTTAAATAAGATCGCTATGCCATGTAACCGTCTTAATGCCTTTAGATTTTTGGGAACAAGATATTCAAGGGCGGCCCGGACCTTTTCTGGATCGGGCTTCAACCCTTCTGTATCTACCAAATAGCCTAAATAGCGAACGCATCTGCGGCAATACTCGCACTTATTATCGTAGTCAACAGGGATAACCCAACCCTGTTGACTACTAGACCAGTTTCAGAAACTTTACGAAGTACTATCTCGAGGAATTCCAAATGTTGCTCAAAAGTCTCGCTTACTATTATTAAATCATCGAGATAAGCAAAGACATTTGGCCCGATCTCGGGACTGATTAATTTGTCAAGCAACTGCTGGAAAGTAGCGGGGGCGTTAGAGAGACCGAACGGCATCACATTCCATTGAAGAAGGCCTTTTCCAGGCACCGTGAAAGCAGTAATATCTTTACTATCGGCCGTTATCGGAATGTGATGATACGCACTTTTTAAATCAATTTTAGAAATATATTTTGCGGCACGAGGCTTTTCTAATATAGCGTCAATATACGGCAAGGGGTAAGCGTCCTGTTTAGCGATAGCATTAACTTTACGAAAATCAATAACCATACGTCGGCGTCGGCCGGAGGTAACCATAACTATTGGACTTGACCAAGGGCTCTGAGAAGGTTTGATTCTGCCTGTTTCTAAGAGTATATCAACCTCTTTATACATCTTTTGCTGCATCGGTTCAGAAACTAAGTAATATGTCTGCTTAATTAGCGGATGATCTTGAATATCTATTTTATGTTCCGTAAGATTAGCTAAATCCGGGTGATCTGACGAGGAAGGTAAGACTCGAGTTACTAAATCTTCTACTGTCTTTCTCTGTTGATCTAAAACCTCGGCGATAGGCGCACATGAGGCAGGTACAGAGGCAGACTTCGTAAATTTTCCACTCTCACCAGAAATTTACGAACTGAAAATCTTTAAGAAAATTCATCCCTAAAATACAATCATAAACCAAACAAGGCATCAAACGGACATCTACAGAGCGAACAATTGATCCGATTTGAATATCCAAAGGGACTTCACCGCGGATCGTTGCCTGTGAGCGATCAGCCAGTCTAGCGACCGAAAGGATTAAATTCTGCTCATCTACTGACATGGAAGAAATAGATTTTTCGTCTATATACGTATGCATCGAACTACTATCCACTACCCTGTTGATCCGGAAATAAATTGTCTTTAATTTCGCGCCAGTTAGGATTATACGTCATTGTTATGAACAGATCAGGTTTTCCTTTCCTGCGGACTATAGCCATTGGATCTTGATAATTTTGCATTATATATCTAGGAGAACCAACAAAAGTTGATGGCAATATAACTTGACAATTTCTATTATTTGCAGTATTGCTTAAATGATCAACTAATCCCTCGTATGAGTCCACACGTAATTTTTTGATTCCGTTAAATATATTCAGTAGGATCCCTCTCAATTTGAACGTAACTATCAAAAATCCATTGCTGAAATAATCTACGAGCTAACAAAAATGCATTAAATGTATTCAGTCTTATGCCTATTCTCTATTTAACATAGGATCCCCTAGTTACACGACGGTTACTTTCTTCATCTTGTACATTATCATTATGTACTATGAATTTCCTATTATTTATTTTCGGTATATCTTTATGCCAACCTTGCGATCCATGAGGATAAAACAGTGGACATATCAGGTTCTACGTTTGGATCCATCGAACTTACTGTTTGTAATACACGCACAGCCTTATTACAAATTGCCACATGTGATTCAGAAAAATCATCATCGGCTGTGGTAACAAAAACCGCAGCAACCTCATTTGTTGTTTGTGAATTATACCTATTTCAATAGCCGGGTTTTAAAATAAAAATTAATTGCATTCAGGTTCCGCATTATTACCCAATAATAGATATTGTTGCTCAATTTCTTCCTTCATCATTACATATGATTTAGCAAATGCATTATATTGTCTTATTATTTGCTACAAAGTATACATTATTTCTCTGTCAGTTCCCACGTTTGCCGTAATTCTATAATCGATAGCTTCGTGAAGATCTACAATAAAAAGCTGACCGTATTTAGGATCATCATTTTTCGATGGATATAAAGCCTCATTGTAGGCATATTAACTATATTGGCATTAAAGGATGCAAACGAAAATGAACTATGATAAATCCGAATACGTTCGAAAAATTCTTTACTTTTTTCATGATTATTTTCATATAATGAATGTAAATTATCTGAAAAATCTGGGATGGCTTCCAAATTAACAGACCGATGACCGCAGCAGTCATGTTATGTTTAGCATTACAATAATTACATAAAACATTCATATGACCTAAATATATTCATTAACATTACTATTTTGTTCCAAAAGTAATTGATTCTCTGCATTTCGTTCACATCGACGATATTGAAATTCTATTTCCTCATCATCATTCACTCTATAAAAAGATCTTCTTCTACATTGTATATTGTAGAATCCGTTGCCTTACTTAATATTCACTATCCTCGACAGAAGTATGTCTAATTCTAAGTCTAACTCGAGGCCCATTTTCATTAATGACCTGATTAGTATGATGTTCCGATTTATATGAGTTATCGTTGTCATTGATATTATTACCGCAACGTTCTCTGTATCGTCTTTTTCTTTCATTTGCTCAAATCCGTTGCCTTCTCGAAATTCCCTTTCCTCTTCAGAAGTACGTCTAATTCTAGGTCTACCGCGACGAAGATTTTCATTAATTACCTGATCTACATTTTCAAGTTCCATTTTTTACTATTATTCAAATCACAGTAATGACTTTTCAAATGAAATAATAATAAATAATAAACCACAATGATATGAAAAATGAATCAAAAATGTAAATACAATTTTATAAATATTTAGCAATCAAAATAAATGGTCAATATCAATAATTAAATGTTTTATCTTCAACAATAACAGCCAAAGGTTGTAAAATTAATATTTACCTTTTAATATAAATAACAAATTATTTATAATAAAGTTTTTACTATGGGAAATAATATTGTACAAATAGTGATCGGATAATATCAGTAATATATATTATAAAAGATATATACATATGGTACATATAGACAGTGGTACTATTACAAAATATTTACATGCGCATTTACTTATCCTAAGCTAATAAACCGATAATGACGCATCAATTTCGCATTATCTCACCTACGAACTAAATTCTTATGAACTATACATTCTGTCAAACTTATATTTCTCAATAAACTAAAGCCACTATCTTCTATTTCTAAATCAATAGACACGATCATTGATTAATTTGCGAATGCCCTACCATAAATTAATAAATCTTATAACTTATCTGCTAATTTTATGCGGTACCGGGGGCTCTTCCGTCCGAGACCTAATCCGTCAGCTCGTCTCTTATCCCAAAAGAAATCGTGTATCCAGATGATGTTCCGGGCGATGTATATTACTATATCTTATAATATAGTTGATTTGACTACCCTCCATATTTTCAATAAACATATAAACATTTGAGCGATGGGGGAGGTCAACCCATAAACCCATTACTATATCTTATAGTTGGATGCGCAGAGAATTATCTTTGATGGATTTCTTCAGTTACGCGATGGGTCAAGAGCTGTTGCTTCGTTGATGGTCTCGAACGGAAAGAGAGCGAAATTCCTTGTGACTGCGTACTTATACTTGTCTACGCAGCAACATATAGCCCTATACTTATATGTACGGCCGCGTATAGTTGCCATTGTTCGCGCGAGAATTTAAAAGTACGCAAATTGACACGTTACAATATAAAAAGTAACAATGAATTTTTATATATTCAATTAAATGGTATATATTCAATGGTATATATTCAATCTTAAACATTCAATAATAGACATTCAATGGCAAATATTCAATAGTAAATGTTGAACGGTAAGTGTTCAATGGTGAATGTTCAATGGTAAATGTTCAATCGTAAATGTTCAATACTAAATTTTCAACTGTAAATATTTACTAATTAATGGTCAATATTCAATAAATAATAGTCAATCTTCTATAACTCGACGTTCTAAACGTGATTACACCTCAAAAACATAATTCATATCGATAGTAACATTATAATTGTAAATATTAATCGATATTAAATCTCTGTTTAGGGTTGAAAAATTTTTCATATTATATTCTACTGTTTATAAACTGTTTGCGTGCCACGTTCGTTTTACGTAGACATCGCAGCCCTAGGCTATTTGGGGTTTAAGCATTTATTAAATGATATTTTACGGTGTATAGATCATCTGCGTGCCTCGAACCTTTTACGTTGACATCGAATCCCCAGGCTGTTTGGGGTATAACCATTTATTAAATGATATTGTACGGTGTATAGATCGTCTGCGTGCCTCGCACCTTTTACGTGGACATCGAATCCCCAGGCGGTTTTGGGTTTAAACATTTTTTAAATAATGTTTTACTGTTTATAGCCTGTCTGCGTGCCTCACACCTTTTACGCACGCCTCACATCCACAGGTTTTTTGGGATTTAGTGATTATTAAAAAAAATTTTGAAAAAATCTTTTTGATTCGTTTATTTTTATGTATTTTAGAATTTTTTTATACAAAATAAATTTTTTCAAGGATCAATGCATAATTTTTAAATTTCGTGCTCGTACTACATTTGGCATCGCCGTGACGGCGTGCTCCATGCACTGCACGGAGCCGGCTGCTTGGTTGTTTCCCCTGCTCGTCTCCCGCTGACTTAGATGGCTGTCAAACTCTGCCGTTATCCGCTAGGCGGCAAACTGCATCAAACTCCCCTTACTAAATAACTAACGCTAAGGGTAGAAAGGAAGTGAAATGGCATCGTCCATATGACTTTTCCAATATTATTGGAACGTTCAACTACGAGGCGTACCTCGTTTTCGGAATGTCTTGACATAATTATAAGACTTATAAAATTTGTAAATAACATTAACAGAATTCAGTCATGTAATTTCAGAGATTTATTTATGTTTGGAAAGAACGCTACAATAATTCTTATACCAAAAATACAAACTCGTTTAAGTGTTCAACGAATAATTTCAATATGAATTCAAAACGAATTATGATTTCGTGTTAGTCTGATCATAAAATACACAAAGAACTATTTACGAACACTCTCCGAATACTTTTTAGGTGTAAAAAACATGTTTTTATAGTTTAATAAGAATTAAAATATAGTTCTTGAAATTTATTTACATTTAAAAAGAATATTAAAATAATTGTTTATGAATACTTATGCAGAAAATGCGAACACTTAAATGTTATAATAATTTATCAATAATTCAATGAAAATGACTTGCTGAAAAACTCTATATGAATACTTTTTAAAAAAACATGAAACGATTTCGAACTTTTAGTTAATTCTTATTACTGAACATGTTATGAAATGTTAAGGAACTCTAAATGAACACATTATGGGAAAATAGTGAAAATATCAAAAATTCATTCGAGCTTTTATTAATTCTTTAAAAATATTTTAAGCACTGTCTTTGCTGTTTGGGCCAACTTACTCATTTTGAGATGGTCGTATTCCAGTCGCCTGTACAAAAGCATGCAGTTCCCTGCAGAGTAGTACATACCGGCATATTGAGACACATTAATCATAGCTGTCAGCAAGTGAGTCACTTGAGATATGTGATACTTGAGATAGGTGTTTATGTAAATAGTAGCTAAACAGTAGCAAACAGTAGCTAAACTACCTATTGTTTATATAAACAGCTACTGCTTACAAGTTGTTTATCTATGTACTCACGTGAGTGCGATATGTAGTGTAACGCTATACCGCTACAGACATGTTTTTGGCTACGCTATAACGGGCACGCATGCAGCCGTCCCCAATGCAGTGTGAGAGTGGGGAGGCAGTACGCCATACAGGGCACGCTCTCTCGCTGGAAAGTACGCCCAAGCTGGCACAGCTTATGGGAGTGGGGAAGGAAGAAAAACAGGCGATAAATAAAATAAGAATAGTAAATTAAAAATTTTTATTAACATACACACGCACATATACACACATTTATATTAATACATAATAAAGGTGACTAGATGAATCTTGAGTAGCCGTCTTTTCTCGGAAAAGATGTGGTGTTGGTGGAAAAGGATTTATAACGAGTAGAATCTTTATTCGTAGAGTTTTTTTTATCAATCAATGGTTTTTCTCTTCCGGTGTGCCGGATGGTTTGCTGAACGGTGGACCCATAATGTGGTCGCGATTATAATCGACGCTATTTTTTTGGTGTAGTAACCTCCCTTTCGTTGACTGCTATTAATTTTTAATAATGATGGTGACTAGTGGTATCTGGAGTAGCCTTCTTTTGTAGGAAAAGAGTTGGTGTTGATGAAAAAGAATTTAAAGCCGGTAGTATCTTTATCCGTGGAGGAATAGTCTTTTATTCATCAACGGCTGTTTCTCCTCTGATTTGACGATTCGTTTGCTAAACGGTGGGCCCGTGATGTGGGCTCGATGAGAATCAACGATCTACTATTTTGCCGCAGGGCTACGCTGAACTTATATATTTACGTGATTGTTGAGATGGTGGCGGCGGTGGTAGTGGCGGCGGTGGTGGCGATGTTGGGGAATGATGATGATGCAAGTGAGCACGTGATAATGCAAATGAGGGAGTGATGATACAAGTGAAGGTGTGAGGGTGATGAGTTGAGGAGAAAAGGATAAATACAAATGAAAAAAAAAATTTATATTTATTGAATACCGTCAAGTACTTCTTTTTCAAGAGTAGGTAAATACAAAGCACATAGTTCTAAAAACAATCTATTCACATCAGTTTCTCTGAAGTTTGAATAGCCTACGCGATTTCTTACATTAGATTTTAAATTATCATTAAGTTCGTTGAATATTTTTAAAAAATTTATACCGTCAAAAAACCCTTGTATAATATTTTTGTCATTTTTGTCACAAATTTGTATTATAATATTATTAATTATTGTTTCGTGACCTATGCTAACGAAAACAGCACATTTTTCTAATTGTTCGAATCTCAAATTTATACAATCGCGTAATTTTTTCAAGTGCGAAAATGTTTTTAACAACATCGCTACACTCTGAAAATGTTCAATTTTTGTCTTCTTTTTGGGTGGCTCATTAATGTTGTGGTTATTCGTTGGAATGTCACTGCTGCTGCTGCTGCTGCTGCTGCTGCTACGGTCCTCGACGGTGTCCCAGTCCTGTGACTCGTCTTCATAGTGTCTCGAGAAGTCGGGTGGTGTAATTTCTCGAGTTTGGTTGATGGCTACAGCTTTTGACGCGTAACATGCCATCAGACAAATGTCGTGCGACGGCAGCGTAATCTTTGTCGGTGTTTAAATGTCGTTGAATAGATAGTTTTGAATGTCGACGAAATGATTCGTGAATTGTACCCAGATCTTCCCGTCCATACTGACGTATTTTTTTGGTGAAGTTTTTCCAGCAACTTGAATAACGGGTCGAAATTTTCGACCAAAATATTCCAAGCCAAGGTAAACAAACTTAGAATGGCATTTAGTCAAAGCATAGCTCGTGTTGAATAGCATAGTCTGCGGAATATTCTCTTGACTCATTTTTACGACTTTAAGAAAAATAAATGCAACAATGGACACGCGATTACATATGAGCTTACTTTATTTTAAAGGTTTTTCTTTAAAATACAGTAAGCTCACATGTAATTACAATTGAAACTGCATGGTAGTTGTACTATCCAGTGATCCGTAATTTTTTCTCAGATATTTTCTCAGCCGCTTTACGCTTTAGATTACGACCCGATTCTCGGGCTCTTGTCTTAACAGCCTACTTGAAATTAGTAACGCTGTTGGTAACATCGTCGAGTACATTTATACCTGCGCGCAACGCCTCCTTGCCTACAGTCCTAGCGCTACTCGCAACATACGGTAGAATACGTCGAAAAAGGCCGCCTAGCCAAGCACCTACACCACGCTCCTTCTGAAATGTCGAACCGAGGAAAACGTTTTTAATAGCGTACGTAATGAGCCATGTTACCGACTGCGCTTAAAGTGTAGCATTGCCGTCAACGTACCATACTCGGCTGGTATACGGTGCCCGTTTTGGTCTCTTATATCTATAACAATATTATTGAAATTATGATAAAAAAGTGGTATATAGTGAGCGGCTGCAAAGCGCTGTACAATGGTGCAGCCATATCTGAATTTAAAAGTATCCATCGAAACGATGCGCAAGAGAGCAGCCTGAGTATAGCTGGCAGTGTAGGGTTCACAGATGTCTGTGTAAACATACAGCTGGTCTGGAATGACTCGCGAGAGCGATGCAGGTCTCTCGGCAACTATGGCATTCTTAGTCTCGATGTTTACAGTCATAAAAGACGTCATTTATTTTTCAGGGCTATCATCGGAACCGAGTATACGTCGAAGTTTTCCATTGAAATGAGTCTCGTGTAGCTGCAAACAGTTACAGTTACGTGTTATTGCATAATGGCCACGACGTAATTTTGCGGGTTCGAGCATTTGATGACGATAGGTTTCGTTTGAACTATTTGTCGTGTCCACCATCTGAGAGAGTGAAGCATAAATTCCAAAAGGTATATTACAATATTTTTCCTCTATGAGCTGCGTTCCGTTGTAAGTGGCAAACCTGTAGGATGCCTCATCTTCTTAAAAATATAAGATACTGCATGGTATCTGAATTTTCACCAGACCAACGAGCCATTCACCGTGTAATTTGATCTCGCGTGGTAAATGTATCGTGAAGCAGCTAGTTGTGTTATCGGGAAAGTATAACATACTACTGTTGCTCGGCAACACCATGTAAAAATCTTCGTACGTGTTGCTGTTTGTATTTTACGAAATATTTTCGATTTCGCTCACTTTGACCCAAGAATTAATTTTATCCGGTTAGACTAACCACTTGACAAGCAGCTGTTTGTTGACACCGCGCCCTTTTGAGCGCACGATGCGTTCAATCTTGAAATGCTCATCAGACAGACGCTCTCGACCTACGCGCACGAATTCCTCTTTGTAAAAGAAACCGTCTATGATTTCGTTATTTAAGTCCTCAAGAATGTACGTGTGTAGGAGATGGCGATACGACACGCGTCGTATTTTGAAAATTTCCTCGCTAAAATTGTTTTCGTATCCTCGAAGGTGTTTTTGTTCGCCTAATGCGTACAAGGTCTCCTACATTGAATTTAGCATGTATCGCTGGCGCCCCACGACTACGACGACGACGACAACTTCGATAATTAGAGCGTGCACGTTTGGACGAGTTTTCACGCGCTTGCGATGCATTGTAAATATCAACATCAGCTAGTCACATTCGTGTGCCACTATGTAGTGAATGATTGTATGCGTAAACGATTTTTTGTAAGACATCGATATATCGTTTGGTGTTTTGATGGATGAAATATCGCCAGATCCTTTCGCGCAGCGTTTATGTTGAGGCGTTCGACTACCGCAGCCTTGATATCGGAATTCCGAGCGACGGGAAAGTCGATGTATCGTCTGTGAAGAAGATTTGGAAATGCTGTACCGACAAATTCCTTACCTCGATCAGTCTGTACCCACAAGGGTAAACGAGGATGCGCTCTATCGATAATACGTTTAAATGCATCAGCAACATTGCTCGCTGTTTTATCCTTCAATGGTTCAACCCATGCAAACTTACCAAGCACATCCGTCGTTATAATCCTTTATCGATGTAAGCTGTAATAAATCGCACTCCCACACGTCCCACACTGCTACGTGAGCAACGTCATCAACGTTGCTCACGTAGCAAGACAGTCGTGGAAATCGTCTTTTTATCGGGTGATGAAGTGTATAGGCATCTTGAGTGCTTTTTCTTCGAGGCGCTAGTGTCTAGAAGCAAGAGATTTCGTGCAACGGATAGCCGGCCTCGTGTTCGAGATTGTAATACTGCTTTTTGTAGGCTATTTTTGACGATCAATCATGCTAGGTCAAAGTTGAGCAACCTTTTTTTAACTTGTCTGATGTGTTTTTTACTACGCGTGTGAATGGGCAACGGTGGCAATAAGACTGCCCCCTGATGCGGTGGCAAACGTCGTTTGGCATTTACGATTTGCCCTATTTTTAGAACTTTTGGATTAGAGATCAAATCGGCGGGTGGGTCGCTTGCTTTGAGAAATTGCGCAAATTCGTAACGACCAATGGGTGTCTCGTCCTCGGGAGCACTTTTCTTGCGCTGCAAGACATCGAGCAGTAACTCTGTTATGTTTGAGCGTGGTATGACACTACCATCGATGCTCAAAGTGCCCGCATTGACCCGCTTTAGACGGTCAGGCGCTCTTGTTTTCCAATGTCGTAGCAAGCGCCGGGCTTTGGGGACGTACATTTTTGACAGCCCATCGAGTCTAGTCTCCTCGCTGAGTGGTGCGAGCGCCTCTTCGTCAATTTTACGTTCGCGTTCCGTCAGCGGTTCGCCGTCTCGGGAAAAAAGATAACTTCGTAAAACTTGTAAATAATTTAGACATTTTTCGTAACCATCTCGTGCTGTTTTTGAGCGTAAAACCTCGAACATCACCCTGTGATTGTAAACTTTTTTCCGTCGCCACACCAGCTGACTCTGTCTGAAGGCTCGGCACAGCAGGTGGGCTCATCGTCGCCGTCATCGTTGTTGCTGTAGTAGGTTGAAACGTGCTTTCGGATACGAATATCATCTTGCGGGCACTCTCCACGTTACGGCATACCAGCACCACTCAAGCTAAATGTTTTTGAGATTAGTGTTCCGAGTATCGGAGCCAGCAAGAGCGGCAAAAATGATCCGCCACTCTGAACGATAGTACGTTTCTTAGCGCGCCAGTTAGCGTCGCCAGCTATACGTCTGTCGTTGCACAATTTTCTAAGTGTGTGTTTATGTCTGCGCAAACGTCTCTTGTCGCTATCGCTCAACTTTACGACTCCTTGTAAAACATTCAATACACACTCGCATATGCATTTGACGAGTTGTTTTGTCAGCCGTACGCGCAATAGCTGTTCGATGTTATCTGTCATTGTGGCAGAGCGCACCGAGGAGCGCAAGATTTTTCTTGCTAAAATGTTTACCCCGAAGCTGTGTACTGCGCTGTTCACCCACGCGTATGTACGCGAACATAGTTGTTTTCCAACTGACGCTGGTCTAGTGTAATCAGTGTGATTTTGCCGCGCTAAATGCTGTATATGTGCTTTGTCGCGCGGGTTTTTGAACAGCACAAGATATTTGGTAAATTTAGACTTATGTCGCGCTGTGCCTTTCCTTTATGAAAAACATTTTGCGATTTTTGTGGTGACTGCCTTTGGTAAATAAATCCAAAATAACGTTGCTCGACGACTCTCGCATAAGATCAGTGTTACTGTGTAAAAGTGCGAACATTAAAATCAGTGTTTTTCTCAATTGTGTATACAAATAGACTTACATAGCTATTAAAATACAAATTATATCTTTTTAA